>SMDT01003042.1:210000-304090 GCA_005392925.1 Aquilaria sinensis | reverse complement strand
TTATGTCCTCTACTCCCAGAAGGAAGAAACCACGGATGACATCTTCACAACTCCTGTAGAACCATTTGAGCTTCCACCTCCTTCTCCAGAAGTTATGATGTCATGCCATCCTTACTACAAAAAAGCTATCAAATAACTCAAGAAAGAACATCCTCCTTGTTTCACCCTTGAGGTCCATATGTTTGAAAGCACAAATGAGGATGGTTCAATTTGCCCCTAAGGTTTAGGTAAAATTACATTTTTTCCTCATATTTTAGAAATATACATTTTATCTCATATCTTTTTAATATAATTTGACAGTAACTTTTGAAATCTTAATTTAAATACTATGATATTCATTTTCTATTAATTTCAATTTGTATAATATTTTTTTATAGTTAATAGTTACTATAAATTATTTTTTTTCTTTTTATAAATAAAAAATAGTTTTTTTAAATATAAATTAACTATAAAAAAAAGTTTCTACAAATTAAAAATTACTTGAACTTGAAAATGAGTATAGTATAGTATAAATTAAGATTTTGAAAATTATTGTCAGATTATATTAAAAAAATAGATAAAATATATATTTCTAAAATAGAAGGAACAAAGTATAATACTACCTAAATCCGATGGATAAATTGTGATTTTCTCGTGTTTCAAATGATGCTAATATTATTACATTACATATATGAAAAATGAAAAAGTCGGCCGAATGTTTGTGGCTTTGGCGTTTGTGCACATGTCTGCATTTGACCACCACGCCCGAGCACAGCAGAGTGGGTCCCAAGATTTCACATGAGGCAAAGGCCCGTAGCGCACTATTTTTCAGTGGAAACAAATGATTCACTTGCTTTTTTCTTTTCTCGAAGAAAACTTAACAAATTTAGTTTTGTGGATCGTAATCTAGATTTTAAATATCGTAATATAACCTTTTTCTAACAATACAGTATAGTATTAATATCAATATTATACTATCTTAGATATACCAATTTTAAATAATTTAAACATATATATATATATATATATATTTGCATATGATATATATCTTGCAAAGAGTGTAAAATGTATGTTATATCCATGTAGATTATTATGAGTTTTTCTCAGATAAATATTCTATTATATATACTAAAATTATAGTTTTTAAAGTATAAAAAAGTAGAGTATAATTTTTCTTTTGAAACATCAGTAATTATATATTTTATTTAAAAATATCAAAAATTGAAAAAATAAAAGTTTTATTTAGCTTGTACCAAGGCGATATGGCCGATATATCATGAGATGCTCAACAATGCTCAAGACATCCAATATCAGCCAATACAACTGTGGCAACGTCGGGTTTTCTGGAGTCGCCACCAATCAGTCTTCTTAGGTCGATTGGTCACCTTAAAATTGGTCTGCGAGAGTTCGGGAATCGGGAGTACGGTTACGCTAAAACAAAATTGTTATAGCGCCCAAAATTGGCACCTTAGTTGATTTTAATTTTGTTTTACTTTGCTTTTAAATAATTTTCAGTTAATTTAGAAATTTTAACTGAATTAGTCGAAATGTGGATTTTTAAGTTAATTAATTCGGATAAAATTTTATACTTCCGAACCATGGACTCTGCCGAGTCATTTGGACACGGAAGATTTTGATTCCGAACCATGGACTCTGCCGAGTCATTTGGACACGGAATTTGGTGAAATTTAAACAATTTTATCCATATTGTAAAAATATGGATTTTTATTTTTTTTATTTAATTTATTTATTTAAAAAAAAGTTTGAATTTTCCAAACCGTAGATCCTGACGGATCATCCGGATATGGAAATTAATTTAATTTAATTATGTTATTATATAATTATTACTTTTATGGAATTAATATTAGTTTAATTTTCTAATTCGTAATTCTTGTTGTTAGTAGAATTTTTAGATAAAACAAAAATTTTATTTTTAATTTCTATCTATTTCCTTTTCTTTCTTTTTATCTTTCTTATTTTTTCTTATCTTAATTTACTTTTTTTCTTTTTCTTGTCTTTTATTATTGTTTCTTATCTTGTTGTAGTTTGTCTTTTTGTGTATTGTTTAATGAAAACATATGTATTATTTTAGTGATTTATATTTAAAAGTTAATTTAAAAGAAAATTATTAAAATATAAAGTACCTTTTAATTTCATCATATATTTTTTTAACAGGTTTTATTTTTATTTATGATTTTATTATTTGTACTGGATAAAAAATAACTATTAAAAATTAATTTTCTGAACTTTTGGTTATCTTTAAAGAAATATTAAAAACATGTATATCCAAAAATAAAAAAGATAATTGGCTTTTTAAAAAATGATTTTTATTAGGCTTAATAATTAATTACAAAATAATATTCTTTTAATTTTCATTTATTTATTTATTAGTAAAGGGTAAAGGTGAATTAAATAAAAAATTATATAAAGAAAAAGAAAAAAAAAATAATTAAATAAATAAAAGTGGGGCTTTTTGGCCATCCACTTTTAAAAATAATAATAAATGTTAGCAAAGTTAATTAAATTAATTGTTAAACAACAATAATAAAAAGTTAGTCAAGTTAATTAAATTAACAATTAAATAATAAAAAAAGTTAGCCAAGTTAATTAAATTAATTAATTAAAAACAATAATAAAAAGTTAGCCAAGTTAATTAAATTAATTAATTAACAACAATAATAAAAAGTTAGACAAGTTAATTAAATTAATTAACAACAATAATAAAAAGTTAGTCAAGTTAATTAAATTAATTAATTAACAACAATAATAAAAGTTAGTAAGTTAAGTTAATTAAATTAATTAATTAACAACAATAATAAAAATTAGCCAAGTTAGTTAATTAAGTTAATTAATTAACAACAATAATAAAAAGTTAGCAAAGTTAAAAGTTTAAATTAATTATTTAACAACAATAATAAAAAGTTAGCCAAGTTAATTAAACTAATTAATTAACAATAATAATAAAAAGTTAGCCAAGTTAATTAAATTAATTAATTAACAACAATAATAAAAAAGTTAGCCAAGTTAATTAAATTAATTAATTAACAACAATAAATAAAAGTTAATTAAATTAATAACAACAACAATAAAAAAGTTAATGTTACAACTAATTATAAAAGTTAGTAATAATGCAAAACTTAAAAGGTTAGTAACAATAATAGTATTAAAAGTTAGTTGTTAGTAAGTTAATAACAACAAAAAAAAAAGGGTTAGTAATAAATAAATAATAAAAAAAACAAGTAAAAATTAAAAGGGTTAGTAATTAATTCTGCAAGAACAAAATAAAACGTTAGTGATCAAAGTGAAAGAAATTGAAAAGATGAGTGATTATAATGAAGTTTTACCTTTTTATAATGAATTTTGAATCTGGGAACGCGACGCGGACGTGGAAAGGGGATGAGCAGCGACGGCAGCGACGGCGGCGAGGGGGCTGGGCACGGCGGCGTTCAGGGGCGAAACGAACGGCGACGGCGGTCAGGGGGCTGGGCACGGCGAGCGGCGGCGACAGCGGGCAGCGAAGGCGCGGGGCGGCAGGGACGACGGCGGCGGGTGGCAGGACGGCGGCGGCGGGACGGCAGGACGACGGCGTGGTGGCCGGCAGACGGCGGTGGCGACGGCGGGGGAAGCGGCGGAGACGGCGTGGGAGCGAAGGCAACGGCGGGACGGCGGATAACGGCGACCGGACGGCGTAACGGGAGGAAAAAGGGGAAAACGGCAAGGAGGAAGACGGGGACCAAAGCTTCACTAAACAAACTTTTGAGATTTTCTGGAGAAAGGGAGGAGAGCCAGGGACAAGGGCTGTAATTTTATCTTTTTTTAAAATGGAGCTCTAAGCTTTTCCTCTATTTTTTTATCTGTCTTCAGCACTGAATTTGGACCCCTATTTATAGAGTAAGTTTGGCTGAACTGTTCCTAATTAAATAATAAAAATAATCAAAACTTATTTCTTAAGTTGGTAAAATGACAATTTCAGTCCTTTACGTTACTCCAGCTCTGGATAAGCTCAGAAGCTTCTGATTTTGACAATTTTAACGTTTTCTGTCAATTTGGGCCAGAAACGTCCGTTTAGGCCCAAAATTGACGCGAAAAATTACCCAAAGCTCCTGAAACTTTCAGAATTTGTCAATTTTTCCCGAAACTTCTCAATTTTGTCATTTTTACCTCAAACTTTTAATTTTTTGTCATTTTTTCATGAAATTTTCTTTTCTTTCAAACCTACACATATTCACACATATATCAGGTTTAAAAAAAACAAATCTTGACAAAACAAAAAATGGAGATTTTAAAAACTAAAAAAAAAGTTTTTTACTAAATAATAATAAGAATAAATAATAATAATAATAAAATTATTTTTTATTTAATTTTTTTAAAATTTTTTTTTTAAAAAAAATTTTAAAAAAACAACCGGACGAAATTGGGTGTCAACAACAACTAATTACAAAGGATAGTTTTTGTTTGAAAGTACAGAGGACAATTTTTGGGCTTATTCGATAAAAATTAATGGCATTAACGGGGTGGGATTATTTGTGGGCATAAGCCGGGTCAAAGACGGGTTAAAATAACCAGTGGTTTGGGTTTGAAATTAGGGCATAAATTTGGTTTTATTTACGTCCATATGCCCTTCGTTAAACCCGTGGCTTTGTTCTCTTCCTTCTCCTTTACAAGCACATCATCGTTGAATCCACCGCCTGATTAAGCTCAACTGCCTTCTCTTGAACTCGAATTTAGTTGCTTCCATCGGTCTATTGTCACCCAAGCATGATCTACCTCGAATCCGCCGGATTTGTCATTACCCAATCTTATCTTCATCATTTTCTCACTCCTCATTTGTGATCTTCCCCAAAAGTTGCCTCAGACTAAGAAGTAGAACTAGAACTAGTTTTCCTTGACGATTTGGTTTGGTGAAGCACTAATTTGTCTCCAATCCAACAAATCCATAACCATCACCATCTAATTACCCAATCTTCGCCTCCGTATTTACCTTTCTTTTCTCGCACACTTTCTCCAATTTATGTTGGCTTCTTTTCCAGATACCTAATTTCTTCTCTTATCTACCATGATGAGGCCTTGGCTTTTAGAGTCTAGTTGCGATTCGGTTCGCCTCGCTGTCTTTCTTTATATTCTAAGTTCATGTGCCGAAGAAGATGGCAATTATCCGGGGTCAGAAAAAGCTATTCCTGGGGCTTATTGGCCCACCGGGAGGCTTATATTTTTCGGATCTAAAGCTTTCAACTTACGGTGTATGACTCAACGGTGATAGTGGGTGGGAGTCGACGGTGAGAGAGATTTTGCCGACCATAGCTGAAGAGTGAGCGGATAGGATGGTAGGCATTGTAAATTGCTAAAATTTGGAGGGTATTTACGTTTTCTTATCCGGTCGCTCTCCTGACCCGCAAGTAACCTTAGATCAACTTGAGAATAATTCAGATGAATTAATTGAATTAATCGCAAACAAACTGCCCCTCTGTTTGATACACTACCTATTAAAAACTATGATCTTAACTCCTAATCAGTCACGTCTTCAATCTTTCTATATAATTTCATATTTTCTTTTCCATTTTAAAATATAAATAAACATAACATTTTTTATTAAAGATGACAAACATGTTAGCTGCGTGCAACTTGGGTACCTCTAATACATTGCGACCCGGGCTCGATAGGAAGCAATGCTTCAAGTTGTAGACGCAATTTCTGATATAGCTACACTTGGGTTCTTTTTAACATTTATACTCTTAACTGAAGCATAAAAATTGAATCACTGTCTTTTTTATGAAGGATCAAAATTTACCATGCCTAATTTATTAAAGCTAGCTTAGTAGCAACTACTTCATAGACAAATAAATAATAAGATAAGGGTGTAACAGCAATAAAACAATAAAGAAATCCCTAAAACTATATCTTGATTCATGTTTAAAGTTATGAAATGTTGTCTCTGGATATCTTTTCCTCTTTCTTTTTGCTTTGCTTTAAAGACAAATTCTTCTATATCTCCTATAGCTTTCTTAATGTCTTGAATATTCTCTAAAATTTTGAAGTTTCAAGGTCTTAATTATGTTTTTGAAATCTTACTCTTTTAATTCTGTCATGGTTGGTTCCTTTATGGCCTTGTTTTTTTAACTTATTAATTCTCTTAAGAATTTTATGAAAGTTATAAGTTAATGGTTTTGTCAATTCTTGCACATCAACTTTCTTTTTTGAGTTTCTTCGATTCTAACCTTGACCTTATTATTGGCGTTCTTTTTTACTAATTTTTTCAAGACATTTAAGTAAAAACTTCTTTTCTTAAATCTATATTTTCATTTTTTCTAGCAAATTGTAAAATTCTTTCATCTCCTTTAGTTATAGTACTAATATGAATCATGTTTAATTAACAATTGTTAAATGTGTTTTTCAAATTACAAGAATCACAACCACATCTGGAACTACAACTTTTTAGTTTAGTTTCTGAGCTATGATATAATGACATCTACCTCTTTAAAACTATCTTTAGAAGTTATTTCCTCGTATTCTTTTTCATAATCACTTTCACTCTTTAGTAAACTCATTAAATTCATAATCACTCTCACTTTTTAGTAAACTCATAACTCTTTTTAAGACCTTCATCAATTTCTAAAGAGTTTATCTTCTCATTTCTTTTGCACTTATTTGCAAAGTGTCTTAAGTTTATACATTTGTGACAAACTTAAGAGTTTTTTTGCGAATATCTTTTTCCTAAATCTTTTTTATGATTTAGGTTCTTCATTTGATCTATCAAACATTCTTCTCATACAATTTTTATATGATTTATGCTTCTTTTGTTTTATAGAATGATGTTTAGAATGTGAACATTGAACTCATAATCAAACTGGGAACAAAATTTCCTCATTTCTCTTCTTTCAGCTAGACTTTTTATTTTTACATGTATTTGCTACTTTATTTCATGGAACATTTATCCATAATTATAGTTTCCTAGGTTAACTTCCTTGATTTTAGCCAATATTAGCCCATAGGTATAATTTTCTAGGTTAACATAACTTGATTCTTTTCTTTAATTTGATCAATGGCTAATTGTTCGAAATATTTTGGAAGTCCTTGGATAAACTTTTCTTTCCAAATTGATGATCTAAAATTATCCCTTTAAAAAAATCTTGTAAAAAAAGTATCCTTATACCATTCTAAATCTAACAAAGTTATGCATCTTAAATTTAGAAGTATATCTTCATTTTTTTTTCTCACTTGTTGTGCTTCAAATAAAATATGAATAGATGGTCAAATATAAGTATTAACAACATCGGGCACATTTGAATTTATTATGTTTCATTCATGTTCAATTGTAACAAATTTTCTAGCATTTTTCTCACTAATATCTTAATTGTAATGTAAATCCAGCTATGATCATTTCTTCTATTTTGTAGATTTAGATTATTAGATCCCTTATCTATAATTACTTCCAACATAGGCATACATTGGATAGTATTCATGATTTGGTTTTTTTAATAGATTATCGATGTTTCATTCACTTTTATATTTAACAAAAACATATGGCACAAAATTGTTTCATAATCTTAAATCAACTCGGGATGGATTTGATGTGTATGGATGGGGTACAAACAAAGTTTTCGTTAGACCTCCTTTCCCTTTCTTCATTTTAAGATGATTTTGTTCTAAAATTTCATTTTCTTATTGTTGAGGCTTAATAAGTTCTTATATATTTCAATACCATCAATTGCATTAATTTGGATACATTTTTATTTTTTATTTTTGGAAACCATATGATTTGGATTGGATTGTAGGTTTAGCTACCTAGTCAGCTAATTCATCAAATCTATTTTTTTCATTTTAATTTGAATTCTAAAGTTTTGGTAAGAAAATCTTTTGGTGACTTCGTAGTTTATGGCAAGTTCAAGTTTAAAAACTAAATTTTTTATAAGATCAAACTTATGCTTATCCAAATATGTTTCAATTTAATTCATCTGTTTGCCTATTTGACATCATAAGCTCTAAAATGGACCCATTATGAAGGATCAAAACTTGATAATTGGGCCAACCGATCCTTAGAGATCTAAAATGCCTAAGATAGAGGAGATAAAGAGGAAACTCGATAAAGAAGGTAACAAGATCCCCTTATCATGGGATCATTCCTAATCCAGAGCAATTCCGTTGACATCCTTTACCACTATAAAAAGATATTCCCTACAATAATCTAAAGGCACAAGAAAATCATTTTGCATTATACTATTATTACTTTTTATTTACTGAAAACTGACTCGATCATTAAAAGGTTTCTCTCAGAAAAAACTTCTCAAGGGCTTTGACCTTGTCTTTGAGTGCGGGACTTCTAATTCGCCAATACTAAGCCAACTTACCCGGTTAGGTTTATACCACTTTGGCTATCAATTTGGCACTATTTATGGGAAAGCACTAGCAAACATTAAGAGTTTTCATATGGATCAGGACTACCTTAGAAATGAGCACGAGAGCTAAAGGAAAGATTTGTCAATCAATCCCCATGATGAGGAGGATAGCACAAGGGGTCGAGAAGGACAAACTATAACTACCATCCTAAAAAGGGAAAAGGTCTTACTACCTTGGCTAATGACCAATTCCAAGCCATCCAACATGCTCTTTTTGAGCAACTAAATGAAATTGTGAAGCAAGAGATACAAATAGCCCTATTGAAGGCACTCGAAGAAGCTGTTGAGAGCCATTTGGCACCTGACAAGCCCCGGTAAGCCTTGCCTCAAGATCTTCTAACTTGGATACTTATCGGGGAACCTTAGGCATCATAAAGGCAATCTAATTAGTCGCTAACAGTGACATCAGCGTCATCCTATAGTGATTGGACCAAATGAACAGCGTACAAGAGTGTGGGAGCCCTGTGTGCCGAGTTTTAGTCGCCTCACTATAGACATCGAGCACATGTGGTTCCAACGATTTACAGAAAAAATCATCAACGCCCTAAACCAAATGGCTTCAAGATGCATAAGATCAACCTCTACGATGACCTTATAGACCAAATCAACCACCTGCAATGGTATATCACTTTCATGAGGCTTGAAAAAGCATTTGATGCGATCATGTACCGAGCTTCTAGCCCAACCTTGATAGGGGTGATAGCTTCTTAGTTTGGAGCTAACAAAGTGCGCCATTTCCAGTCCTTCAAAAATCTCTCCTAAGCATTCTTGCACCATCTCCTAGGAAGCAAACTGACCTATAAGGTAATGGGCCACTTGCTGAAGATATGACAAGGTAGAAATATGTACCTAAGGGACTTTATATAAAATTCAACAATGAAGTCATACAGGTGTAAAATTTATCCTCCGAATTGCACTTGGTTACCATAACTTAGGGACTACGGAAGGATTCTAGGTTAGCTCGGGACCCACAAGAAAATCCCATAAGGAGCATCGAAGATTCCTCTATTGGCCCACTCGACATATGCTCTCAAAAGAGCCTAATCAGCCAGTAGTACAAAAGGAACAGTCAAGGCCAAGTGAAGGTAGATCTGCCTCTAGAAAGAAGAGTAGGGGTATCAAACTAATATAACTCCCCCTCTTGTTTAGGGAGATGAGGGCAAACATCTTATATACACTAGAAAAAAAGAATCAGGTGCCTAGACGACCCCCACCTATTGGTCCCACAAATAAAAAAGACATAAAAAAGCTGCTGTTACCATAAGGACAAAGGGCCTGATACAAAGGACTATTGGCAGCTGAAGCGGCTCTTTGAGGAGATGATTCAAGCAAAAAAGTTAAGAGAATATTTGATTAATACTGTATCTCTCTAATAAAGACAAGAGGAAAAACCTTAAAGGACAACAAATATGATAGTGATAGGAGCTGCCTACAAGATAGGGCCCGATCTCCCCTGGGGAGATTTGTAGAAATCTGGGCCATCCCATAGAGGTCATCCATATGATTATTAATGGGGGTTTTCTATAGCTTGAAAGTGCCAAGGATGCAAGATTGCCTAGTTAAAGGCAATCAATGCCAACAATGTCCTGACAAGGCCTGATGGATCCCTCCCTTATATTGGTTCACCATGTAAACTCTATTGTTAATCACTGTAAGGATTAATAATTTTGATGTTGAAAGAGTCTACCTAGATATCAAGCTAGCTTCAACATCCCATTTTCTGACTTACTAGAGAAAGAGTCAAAATATCCTCCTTAACGCCGATTTTGGGACCCATAAATGGAGTTAGGAAAGATGAGGTGCCAACACTTGGGATGCTCAAACTACCCTTCATGTGATGGGTACCGGAGAAGATGGAAGAACTATAAACAACTCTCATACACCTCAGTTTTTAGTCCTAGACATGTAGTCTTTATTATTGGGTTTCGGGAGCCAAGCAAGCGCAGCAGAAGATAACTGAAACCCTCCAGGATCCAAGTGAAACTGGGTAAATCGGGTGCTCAAAATTTTATACCTAGTTCGGTTGAAATCTTTCACTCAACTGTTAAGTTGAATCATAAAACGTGAACAGTTGACGTGTTTAAGCTCTATGGTATCCACACGAGTCTCTCGGCATCACCATGCCTCTACCACATCCCGGTAGATACGTTCCTCTTGTGCTTGCAGTGCTAACTTGGGTCCTTCAAGGAATGGCAAGAGAAGAGTGCGGTTGGTTTTCAAAATTCTTTTGATTTTGTCCTTAAGGAGGCTAGGACAAAATCTGTGAATTTCTCATTATATGATGTATTTATAGTGAGACTTAACCTCCTAAGCCTAATAGGTTTCAAAACCCTAATCCAATTAGGCTTTAATTTCGGGTATAATAATAGCTCAACCTTTGGGCCAATCATTAATACAAAATTATTATGAAACCAAGACCAAACAATTCGGTCCATGCACTCAAATAATCCAATTGGCTCTATGTGTGCAACCTAATAGGCTCCTATTACATTGACAATGATCATAAATCACATTTATGATTATAAACAATGAGCGGTGTCTAGTAATATATCATTACTACTCAAGTGAAAAAATTGTCAGTGATTTGACTAAACCTTTATGATCATTATCCATATATGCCATTATCCTTTTGTCCAAGATATCAAAACCAAGCACGAGACATGTAATGTGTCACTCTCGTATAGCTCGATTTATGGTTTCTTGATTACTAAGTAGACTAACTTAAATTGATGACATTGATATCGTATATCAATTCATCCTAGCATGGTCATGCATTTTCTTAGTCTCACTTTATCAATGGGCCCGAAGATATCACTCCCGTTACATAGAAGGGACAAATCTCATCTTGATTATACAAAACCCTTAGCATGACATGTGACATACTTAATGACCTTCTTCAAGTTCACTCGGTTACGAGCAACAAAGGGAAATATCAAAGTATGTGACTCACATATAAGGAACTTTAATGTCCTTAGGTCAAAAGACTACATATATATGATCACTATGAGAATCACTTATGACACTCATATAACGATCTATGTAGCATTCTCATAGTGGGTCGATCTAGTACATAAGTTCTCTAATTTGTACCCATATGTAAACTACATATCTTATGTTAGTCACCACATATGTTAGACTTTATGTATTATTGCAATCCGTTCTATGATAATACTAGACTGGGGATATTTAAGAATATCATTATTCTAGGGTTATAATTATGTTTATTATGTTACACAGAAACAAAACAATAAACATAATTACTGGATTAATGCCTCAATAAAATATCATGCCTCAATGTCCAAAATACAACCAACTCATGGTTGGTTTTTGGGCACAACATTAACATTTATAACACCTATAGGGGATGCTATTGTGTATGTAAACCAAGCACCGATATGACAGAGTTATGTGGCAACTTGTAAGGCCCTTAAGACATTAAACAAAAACCACCAAAATCGAAAAAGAGGAAAAAAGAACCCCATGGTAATGAGCCAGACATGGATACTCTTGTCTAAGGACATGGAAGAAGTAGAAATAGCCATTCGTGGAGTTACAAAGATTGGAAAAAACCTCTTTCTTGAGGTAAAGAGTTTATTTATCAAATTTTTGCATGCTAACATGGATATCCTTGCATAGTCCCCTAGTGATATACTAAGCATAGATCCTAAAGTCATCACACATAAATTACAAGTTATTTATTTCGCTCAACCAGCTAAATAAAAAAGGTGGAATATGACATTGGAAAGAAGAAACTTCATTCAAAAGGATGTTCAAAGGTTGTTAGAAACCATAATTATTCGAGAAGTATGGTACCCCGAATGGTTAGCAAATGTGGTTCTAGTGAAGAAGAAAGAGAATGGAAAGTGGCACACATGCGTCGATTATATGAACTTAAACGATGCCTACCCTAATGACTCGTACCTGTTGTCTGCCATTGATCAGCTAGTCGATGCCACCACTAAGTTTAAAATACTATCCTTCATGGATGCCTTTAGTAGCTATCAATTGATTCAGATAGGCCTTAAGGATGAAGAGAAAAATGACCTTCACCATAGAAGAAGCGGTTTATTGTTACCAAAGAATGTCTTTCAGCCTAAAGAATGTGGACATAACCTACCAATGCTTGATGAATAAATTCTTTTGCAAAACAATTAGGATGAAATAAAAAATTTTATGTAGACAATATGATTTTCAACAACAGAATGATAGATCGTCACTTTGATGATCAATGAAAGATTTTTTAAAGGTTAAGCAATTCAACATGAGGTTGAACCCCGACAAATGCACCTCTGGGATATGAGCAGGGAAATTCCTAAGGTTCATGGTCTCAGAGAAAAGGACCATCATCAACCTTAATAAAATTGAAGCAATTTTGTCAATGCCGAACCCCTAAAATAAAGACATCTAGAAGCTAGCTGGAAGATTATTCTCATTGGGATGTTTTGTATCCTAATTCGGGGATCAATGGTAGCTTTGTTTTGCATACTAAAGAAGGAAGTAGAGTTGTAGTAAACTAGAGAGTACAAAGAAGCCTTTAGAAAAAATAAAAAAAAAATGTCTATGACAAGTCCCTAGATTAAAAAAACCACGGCCCGATGAGCCATTAATCTCATATCTAGCCGTCACCAAGAGCATGATTAGCATGGTTCTCATCAAAGAGTCAGGATTTGAACAATGGTCCGTATATTACATTAGTAGAACCTTTCAAGAAGCTAACTCATGGTACACTATTCTTCAAAAAGACTATCTTGCCCTTATTACCACATACAGGAAATTGAGCCCGTGCTTCTAGACATACTAAATTACCGTACAGATAGATCTACCCATGAAAGATGTCCTTAAAAAATCATACCATTCAGAAAAAGATTAGTCAAATGGTGTATAGAGTTGGGAGATTTTGACATTCAATATAAGCCTAATGAACCATAAAGGCACAGACATTAGCCAATTTTGTTGTGGAGATGACATCCATAAAAGCCATCAATGACAAGCCTAAGCCTAATATCCTACCTTGGGAGATGTATGTTGATGGAGCATCTGGACCAGAAATATCTAAGGGCTGAGGTTGTATTGCGAAGGCAACTTATTATGGAAGCCATGTTGAGAATAAAGTTTGTATTCCCTATTGATGGCCAACGGCGGCTTTATCGTGTGTCATTGTAAAAGTAGGGAGGGCTTCTGATGGAGGAGAACACTTTGAGAGGAGATTCCCTAGTGGAGGATACCTGAAATACTTTCAGAAAAACACAGGTTAGGAGGTCCCCGGTGTGCATTCCCGGGGAGGAGCCTCCAATGCCCAAGTCAGTATTTTCAGATAACTGGATTATGTGCTCTTTTGTGTATTCAAAGAGAACTTTTCATCTTACCCTTCTAGAACGCTTTCTGGGTGTTTTATACAGGAGGCGTGCAGAGGCCATTCCCCTCTAGTGGTCGTCCCAGATTATGACACGTGTCCGGCGGGATGCGATCCCTGCTTTTTCGGGAACGAAGGGACGTGTATCTCAGCGAAAGTCGCTGGGCTGACAGCCTAGTCATTCCGAGGGCGTCATATCGAGGCGTCCCTCTGATGGCGTGTCCCAGTGATAGCGTGTCAGAATGTACTTGGGGGATGACTTTATGGGGAGGTGTCAGAGGCTCCTTAAATGCTTTGTTCGTACCTTCCGAGGTTACTCTAACGTCTCGGGGCATATATTACCCGAGGATGGTTCCTCCGAGGGGTACTTCTATTTCCGAAGAGGGTTCGATCGTTCTACCGAGGTTGGTCCTACCATTGCCTGAAGGAGCGAATTCCCTATATTAGGCCAGGGGGATCGTTTATCCTTCTGACCTCGGCTGGTAGTTTCCCTCTGCCGAAGTCAATACTCCGCCAAGTTTAGGAGCTCGGCCGTTGATGGGCACCTCGGCTATCACATGCCCCCTCCCGGATAGCCGAAGCGGGTGCTTCGGCTATGTTTTCGAGAAGGTCCCTTTGCCGGTCTGGCGGCTAAATCCTTTCTTGGGAATTGGCCTCGCTTCAGAAGTCACTTACTCGGAGCCGAGGTACCCCTCTTCTAGTTTTCTGGGCACCCTCGGAATGTTTGTTACTTTTTTCTTTTTGCCTTTTCTGCCACGGATCTGTGAATCGTCGCGTCCTTTGGCCAGGCGTGTCAGTCATGGGTGACCGCGCCTGGGTTTTTGTGATGCTAGGGGGACGTGCCCTGGTTCCTCGTGCTGTGTGACACGTGTATGCTGTTGGATGGTGAAGCAGTTATGCTGGTTACGTCAACTGCACCCCTTCGCCTTCAAGGAGCAATAATGAGGCGGTTTCTTTTTCAAAGGATGATTATGACGACGCTTCACTTATCCTTCTTCGGTCTATATAAGTTTCTTCCGTCCTATTTTGTCTTATTCTTTTGCTTTAGCTCTTGTCTGTTCCAGAGCCTTTTCTTGCCCCTTTTCCTTTTTCCGGAGGTGATTCTTTCGGCAGTGTGACCTCCAGCGATTCCTTGCAGCGGCGTTTCTCAGCCCAGGCTTTGGCAAAGTCTTTGGTGGGTGCTCCTTTTTGTGGTTTTGTTGTTGTTCCCCTTTTTTTCTCCCAAAGTCATCTCTCTTTTTCTTATTTTTTTTGAAAAATGTCAAATCCAACTCCACTGAGTCCGATCCCATTGATGACTGTGCGCCCTCTTTCTGCAAACCTTGCTTCCCTTGAAACTTATCCTTGCTCCACTATTTTGGAAAAGATGGAAAAGTGGGTGGCCAAGTACTACCTCCCTTCTTATATCACACCGAGGTTACCCCTCCCGGGGTCTTATGGCTACGCAGCTTCTCCGGGGGAGGTTACCGTTTACCGAGCTCAACTGAAAGCCGGTCTTCGGTATCCCCCTCATCACATGATATGTGAATTCTGTGATTTCCACGGCATTGCCGTGAATCAACTCACCCCAAATTCTTACTCTTACTTCAATGCCTTCCTCTGCATGTGCGGGGTGTTCGGCATAAACCCCCACTTCACCTTCTTCATGCAATACTATAAACTCCACCCGGTCCCGAAGGGTGGTTTTTACTACCTCCTTCCCCGAGGGTCCGGGAGTAAGAAGTTCATGTTTACCTTCGCTAATAAGGACAGTTGCCGAGGGTGGCAGAAGCAGTTTTTCTTTTTGCGGGTTCCTGAGTCTTGGGGCCACGTGCCTATTAGATGGGCTTCCGGAACTTTAGAGGCCGATGTCGTCGATGCCAGGAAGCTCCTTACCTCGGTAACGCTTGCCGATTTTGACAACTTTGACAAACGTATTCGGTTAGTGTCAGACTGGGACTCCGGGGCTCCTTCACGTTCACTCTACCCCTTTCCTATTAAGTGGTATCTTATGTCGGAGGAAGTTCTTCGAGAACTGGGAGTGATAACTGCCCACAAGAGTGACCCCGGCATGCCCGTGCCTGTTCTTCCGGGGAAGAAAGCCTGGATAGTCATGCTCCTTCGGCGTGAAATTTCTTATTAGGCTTTTTCCGAGAGTAAGTCGTATTCCAGGGTTTGGCTTCTGGCTTTCCTTTTGGACTTACACTGATATTTTACCTTTTTGCAGAGATGGGCGATCAGTCTGCCAAGTTTTATAAATCGCTCTTTGACAGTCAGGCTAAGCGGGGAGAGCAAGTTCGCAGGAAGACTTCCGGTAAGAGGAAGAAGTCGACTGTCGGGCCTTCTAAGTCCAAGAAGGCCAAAGCTACCACTCCTACTCCTCCTTCCCCCAAGGACGTAGTTGAGGTGGAAGATCAGTCCTCAGCTCAACTACCGACGGCCGATAATCCTCCTTCGGAGCCTGACATCCTCGGGGAGACACTTAGTCCTGCGCCTGCTACCAAGATTCCAGCAGAGCGAACGTCTGCCCAGGAGTTTGAAGAAGGGCAGAAGAAGGAAGGGAAAAAACATCCCTGAGGATGTTCGGGAGGTCGGTTCTGAGGAGGGCGTCCCCGAAGTTCCACCAGGTTGGTTCCTTAGCCATTCCGCTACAAATCTCAGTATTTTTCGTATCTACGATTTTTTGGATGAATGGCTAAGGGATGACGTTTTGATGGAACTTCGGCGTGACCTTGCAGAGAATGCCCCTACTGCTTCCTGGATGGAGACTTATGACCGTCGGAGGGCTCTTCGGGACCGACGGATTCCACGGGGCAGGGTGCCACGGGAGCCTTTCTGGACGTTCACAGAGGACATGGATTTGTTCTCTGAGGATAGCCAGCTGATGGCTCCACAAATGGCAACGGGGGTGTTGACTCATGCCACTTTTCAGTCCCTTACCACCGAATGTCCCAACGAAGAGATCCTCGCGGCGAGGATGACCGAACACGCTGCTCAGGTGATCCTTCCTTTTTAGAAAATTGTTCTTCTAAGCTATCACTACCTTCCGATACTTTTTTGACGCTTCTGTTTTTCTGCAGCTTTTGGCATACAGCGGGTACTTCCGTGCCTGGTCAACGAAACAGACGGAGACCCGTTCTCGGTCCGAAGATTCCTTGCGCCAGACGAAGGAGTCTCTTGCCCAGTATGTCCTAAAATATGGCGAGTTGAACAAACTTGCGAAGGAAGACCTTGGGAGTCTTCGGACCGAGGTTGTGTCCAGCAGGCAGGAGCTTCTCACTGATTTCTCAGCCAAGGTTGAAGACCTCGGTTCAAAGTGCGTGACTCTTTCTTTAGAGAACGAGGCCCTTCGGAAGAAGACCGCTCAAGACAGAGAGGATCTTGCGAAGGCACTTGTTGAGATTGAGTCGCTGAGGAAGAAGGAGACGAAGAGCAAGAGGAAGAAGAAGCTGGAGGAGAAGATTGTTGCGCTGAAAGCTGACCTGAAGGCCCTTGGTGCCGAGAAGGACCGTAGCAAGCAAATGTCGAAGACGTCCTACCAAGATGGCTTTTGCTTGGCTCGTCATCAGGTCCTCGCTCGATACCCTGGGCTTGACCTTTCTCACTTATCTGCCTTGGATTTTCCCAAAGAGCCTAGATCTTCGTGGTCCAAGGTCGAGTTCCTTAATCTTCCTCCAGCTCACCCTACACCTTTGACTGAGTCCTCCGGGGATGATAATGTTGAAGAAACGTCGGATACCCCTGCTTAGTCATAGGCTTTCTTCTTCTTTCCTCTTTTGTATCTTTTGACTTATCATTTTTAATGAAGAATTTTTTCCTCCATTCTTCGTTCTTTCTTCCGAATACGCTTTCTCAGAAGCTGGTACAATTCTAAGTTTACCTTTTTTTGGAGAACATCCGCACCTTATTTTTTCGGAATGAACCTTTCTGGACTGCTTTCTTGCTCGGACGAGTTTTTAAGCCAAGTGAGGAATTTCGTAAGGAAGAATCGTCAGGCATGCTCTTTTGTTAACGAGGGCATATTCATCATTTACTTTTACTGACGACTTCAGGGAGGAGTATCTTACAGGCTTTCTTCGAAAAAAAAATGTCTAAGTGTAGAATTTTTTCAGAAAGCTTGAATGCCAGGTATTCTTCAACTCTACTCCCTCAACGTTACCCAACTTGAAGACCCCTGGGTGAACTTCATCAAGGACCAAATAGGGTCCACTCCAATTTTCCCGAAGTACACCTTGCGATGGCCTTCTTTGTTCGAATTCGGTCTTCCGGAGAACAAGGTCTCCCTTTTTGATCTCCTTTTTCCTTACATGTAAATTGGCGGTGCGTGCTATCCGCTGCTGGAATGCCTTTCTCCTTAACTCGGCCATTTCACGATGCTCTTCGAGGAGGTCCAATTTTTTTCTCAGTCCAAGCTCATTTCCTCCTTCATCGAACACCTGTACTCTTACCGAGGGCTGCGTGACTTCAATGGGAATAATGGCCTCAGTCCCGTATACGAGCGAGAAGGGAGTCTCCCCCGTGGCTCTTCGGGGAATCGTTCGGTAGCTCCATAGCACACTTGGAAGCTCTCCTGGCCATTTTCCTTTTGCCTCCTTTAGCCATTTTTTTAGACCATCTTTTATTGTTCTGTTAGATACCTCTACCTGCCCATTGCTCTGAGGGTGAGCTACTGGAACAAAATGTATCTTGACGTCAAGGCCCTCCATGAATTCCTGGAACCCCTTGTCAGTGAACTGGGTCCCGTTATCGGCCACTATAACCCTCGGAATGCCAAATCGGCATATGATGTTCTTCCATACAAATCTTTGAGCGTCCTTCGTCGAGATTGATGCTAGTGGTTCTGCCTCTATCCACTTAGTGAAATAGTCCACTGCAACGATGCAAAATTTTACTCCGCCGGGGGCGGTTGGGAGAGGTCCGATGAGATCAATGCCCCACACGGTTAAAGGGCAGGGATAGTTTGTCGCATTTATTCTTTCCGAGGGTAGCTTTTGGATATTGGCGTGCCTTTGGCAGTTGCCGCATCTTCAGACAAATTGCCTTGCGTCCTTCCTTAGGGTAGGCCAGAAGTAACCTTGGCGGAGTATTACTCCTGTGAGGACTTCTGTCCCTATATGGGAGCCACACACTCCTTCATGTACTTCTTCAAGTACTTTTTTGGCGTCATCCTCGCCTATACATCTTTGTAGAGGAGTTGCGTACCCTTGCCTGTATAGTTCTTCTCCGATGAGGAAGTACCTCCCTGCACGCTTTCGGACCTTTGCGGCTTCTTTAGGATCCTCGGGAAGCTCTGAAGTTGCCAAATATTTCTTGAGGGAGCTTTGCCATCCCTCCCCCGAGGTTTTTATGCACATTAACTCCGTGCTGGGGTGTTCTAGCACTTCGGTGGGTTCCTTAGCTTTGGCCAAGGCATCCGCTTGGGCATTATCCTTCCGGGGCACGTTCTTTATGTGCACCGAGTCGAAATCCTCAATGAGTTTCCGAACGAGATCTTGATACTTAGCCAAAATTGGGTCCTTTTGCCGCATATTCTCCCCTCGTCTGTCGGACTACTAATTGTGAATCACTGTGGGCCACAAGGTTCTTCACACCTACTTTTCTAGCCATTTTCAGTCCGGCTATGAGGGCTTCATATTCGGCAATGTTATTGGTAACATTAAAACCGAATTTGACTGCTTTAGAAGCTTCCATGCCTTCGGGACCCTGAAGGACTATTCCAGCTCCTTGATGCTCTGCGCCTGACGCTCCATCGACGAAGAGCTTCCATTCTGGATCAATTTCTGTTTCACCTCCCGCGAGTGGTTCGATCTTTTCAATCTCAGGAATCTCGGCAATGAAGTCTGCAAGTGCCTGAGCCTTTATTGCCTTTCTAGGCTCGTAAGTAATGTCATATTCACCGAGCTCGATGCACCATTTTGAGAGTCTTCCCGAATGCTCCACTTTTTTCATCACATCTCGCAGGGGCAAATTACTTCGTACGGTGATGGCGTGTCCTTGGAAGTAGGGTCGTAATCTCCTACCCGCCAGTACTAACGCGTAGATGGCTTTTTGGAGCAACGGATACCTCGTCTCGGCGCCGTGCAGGGACTTGCTTACGTAATACACCGGCCATTGTTTCCCAGCCTCTTCTTTCACTAAGACGGAACTTACCGTTTTTTCAGTGACTGCAAGGTAAAGGATGAGAGGTTCCCCCTCCCGAGGTTGTCGAAGTGTTGGGAGGCGAGTTAGATAACTCTTGAGCTCTCCCCAGGCTTTCTGGCATTCTGCATTCCATGGGTGTTCCTGGTTTCCGGAGGTACCACCTTCCTTGGAGACTTTGGTGAGTACTTTGAAGAACGGGCGACATCGGTCACCATACCTAGAGATGAATCTACTTAGGGAGGTGATCCTCCCGGTAAGCCTCTGTATGTCCTTGATAGACGTAGGTGTCCGGAAATTCAGCAGGGCTTTTACTTTCTCAGGGTTAGCGTCTATTCCCCTTTCTGACACCATAAACCCGAGAAATTTTCCCGCGTTTACTCCGAACACACATTTTTCGGGATTAAGGCGAATGCCGAACTCTCGAAGTCGCTGGAAGGTTTCGGTTAAGTCGGTGATATGATTACCGGGCACTCTGCTCTTGACTATCATATCGTCGACGTACACTTCCATGTTCCTACCGATCTGTGCGTCAAATACTTTGTTCATCAGTCTTTGGTAGGTAGCTCCTGCGTTTTTGAGCCCGAAAGGCATTCTGACATAGCAGTAAGTACCTATCTCTGTGATGAATGCTGTTTTTTCCTCATCCTCGGGGTTCATTCGGATCTGATGATACCCGCTAAAGGCGTCGAGGAAGCTAAGCAGTCCGTACTCGGCAGTTGCGTCTACCAGCTGATCTATGGCCGGTAATGGATAGGAGTCTTTTGGACACGCATCGTTTAAGTTTCGGAAGTCGATGCACATTCGAAGCTTTTCACTGCCCTCCTTTGTGGCTATAACCACATTGCTGAGCCATTCGGGGTATTTTACTTCCCTTATTACCCCGGCCTCGATGAGGCGATTAACTTCGGCTTTGACGAAGGACCTTTTGTGAGCTAATAGATGCCATTTTTTCTGCCGAACTGGTCTAATGTGTGGTTGCACTTTGAGATTGTGATGGATTATGCTGGGGTCAACCCCAGGCATATCCTTGGCGAATAAGCAAATAGATCTTTGTTCATGCATAAAAAGGATACAAGCCTCTTTTTGTCCCCTTCGGCCAGTTTCTTTCCAACTCGGGTGTTTCGGCTGGGGATTAATTCTACATCTTCTGTTTCTATTTTTTCGAGGCTTTCTGTTTCTTCTGCCGTTGCCTTTTCGTCCATCAGGACCTTTTTTCCTTCTGTCGAAGTCTGTACCTGGATCTTGGTCGGGCTTTGCCTGGCCCTCGTGAAGACTTTTCTAACCTCGGCTTGATCAATGAAGATTTCAGCGTCTCCGTCTTCGGTGGCGAAGGTGACCGTTAAGTACCTTACATCTGGCCGAATGTGAAAATTACCCTGAGTCTGCCTTCCCAGAATGGCGTTGTATGCTGACGGTACATCAATGACTATAAATCTTGTTCTGCCAGAGGCGATTAAGTCTTCTTTGCTTTTGGAGGAGACCCCTTTCAGCATCACGGGCAAGTCGATGTACCCAAGGACTAGGGAGTTCAGATGGTCCGACGCCGAAGGTGGGGGAACTGACTGGGCTAAGGTCGCTTTTTGAGATATCTAATTTTCCCAGCAGATGAGAAAAAATGACGTCGGCGTTCGAGCCGTCATCGAGGAGTACTCTCTTGACGTCCCAGCTCCCTATTCTTGCCATGACAAGGAGGGGGTCGTCATGAGGGAATTTTATCACAGACCCATCCCTACGGGTGAGCCTTCGGGAGGTGCTCCCGTACTCCATGATGGAGACTTCTCTCATCTTCCTTTTTCTCTCGGCCGAGGGCATCCCCGTAGTGATGGTTTGGATGATCCCCGCCGAGGGTGGCAGACTTTTCCGGGGACTTCGGTCCCGTCGTCTATCTGAGTCATACTCTTCATCATCTGCTCTCCTTTGCTCTTCTTTTCTCCCTTTCGGAGAGGGCATCCGCAGATATCGCCGAAGTTGCCCCTGTTTGATCAGGGACTCGATGTACTTCTTCAACTGGTAACAGGCTTCAGTGTCGTGGCCATGTTCTCGGTGAAATTGGCAGAATTTCTTCATATTCCTTTTATTTTCCGGGGCCATGGCCTTTGGCCTTGGGATTGCTGTCCCTTGCCTTTCTAGGGTCATCAGAATGCTAGCTCTTGTGGTGTTCAGGGGAGTGAATGCTGCGGGCCTTTTCCCTCTTTGCCTGTGGGACCGTTCTCCCTCGTTCTGCTGGCGCGGCTGGTGGCCAGGCCCTTCGGTGCGAAGGTGTTCTGCCTTAGGTCCCCCCATTCTGAGTTCTTCAGCCGTCATGTGCTGTTCGGCTCTTCTGTAGAATTCCCCAAGAGTTTCTGGGGGATCTTTGGAGAATTCATAGAACAGCTGGGAGTCCCTTCGCAGTCCTCTGACCATTGCCAGGATGCGAATTTCCGGTCGAAAGTCTGGTACGCTCAGTGCTTCTCGGTTGAATCTTTCAACATAATCGCGGATGGTCTCCCCTCCTTTCTGCGCTATGTCAAACATTTGCACTGGCATTTTGGCAGTTGGCCTACTGCCAATAAACTGTTGGGTGAAAGCAGTAGATAGTTCTTGGAAGCTCAACAAACTTCCCTGGGGCAAAGAGCCATACCATGCTGTTGCTGGTCCTGAGAGTGTCACCTCAAAGCATTTACAGAGCGTGGCGTCGTCCGCGCCATGGAGCACCATGCTTCGCTTGTATTTTGTCAGGTGCGCCTGGGGGTCACTTCGCCCATCATACATTTCCAGACGAGGAACCCTGAAATCACTGGGCATAGGCGCCTCTACTACCTCGCGTACGAAAGGCGACTCCTCTCCGGTGTAGGAGTCGGACAACCGGGACCAGACTGGTTTTCGGGAGATCTGTTTCTCGACCTTTTCCAGCCTTCCCAGGATCCTTTCCATGAGGGCGGCAGTGCTGGTTTCTTCCTGCCGTCGTGTGTTTGCTGGTAGTGGCGAATTTCTTCTTCGCCTTGGGGAACGACTCCGGCGATGGGGAGAAGGGGACCTCTGGTAAGGGGATGCGCTCCGTCGACAGGAGGCCCTGGTCTCTTTTGGGGCTCCCCCTCTGGCGGGGCGCGTCTCAACGGGTTCACCATCTATTGAATATGCATCAAGGGAGTCTCCATTCCCTGAACTCCGGTGAGTAGATCGCGAGCTCCTTTCCCGACGGATGGTCGAGGGTGAGGCTCTCTGAGTGGGTGAAGGTTGGGGCAACCTCTGATCAAGTTGCTGAGTGATTTCGGGAATGATAGAACGCTGGGGGAGAAGGGGACCTCTGGTAAGGGGATGCGCTCCGTCGACAGGAGGCCCTGGTCTCTTTTGGAGCTCCCCCTCTGGCGGGGCGCGTCTGAACGGGTTCACCATCTATTGAATATGCGTCAAGGGAGTCTCCACCCCCTCAACTCCGGTGAGTAGATCGCGAGCTCCTTTCCCGACGGATGGTCGAGGGTGAGGCTCTCTGAGTGGGTGAAGGTTGGGGCAACCTCTGATCAAGTTGTTGAGTGATTTCGGCAACGATAGAACGCTGGAAATCCCGTAGGAAGCTCATCGTTACCGTTACTGGACGGTCGTCCTCCATCATGGATGTTTCTGCCACAGGCAAAGGGGTCGCCTGTTGAGTCTCAGGTGCGATGAGGGATCTTGGAATCCCTTTATCCTTCGAGCGCCAAGTCTCCACGATGGCGACATAGGACAGGGTTCCCACAGACGGCGCCAAATGATGGCCTACGGCGGCTTCATCGTGTGTCATTGTAAGAGTAGGGAGGGCTTCAGATGGAGGAGAACACTTTGAGAGGAGATTCCCCAGTGGAGGATACCTGAAATACTTTCAGAAAAACATGGGTTAGGAGGTCCCCGGTGTGCATTGCCAGGGAGGAGCCTCCGATGCCCAAGTCAGTATTTTCAGATAACTGGATTATGTGCTCTTTTGTGTATTCAAAGAGAACTTTTCATCTTACCCTTCTACAACGCTTTCTGGGTGTTTTATACAGGAGGCGTGCAGAAGCCATTCCCCTCTAGTGGTCGTCCCAGATTATGACACGTGTCCGGCGGGATGCGATCCCTGCTTTTTCGGGAACGAAGGGACGTGTATCTCAGCGAAAGTCGCTGGGCTGACAGCCTAGTCATTCCGAGGGCATCATATCGAGGCGTCCCTCTGATGGCGTGTCCCAGTGATAGCGTGTCAGAATGTACTTGGGGGACGACTTTATGGGGAGGTGTCAGAGGCTCCTTAAATGCTTTGTTCGTACCTTCCGAGGTTACTCTAACGTCTCGGGGCATATATTACCCGAGGATGGTTCCTCCGAGGGGTACTTCTGTTTCCGAAGAGGGTTCGATCGTTCTACCGAGGTTGGTCCTACCATTGCCTGAGGGAGCGAATTCCCTATATTAGGCCAGGGGGATCGTTTATCCTTCTGACCTCGGCTGGTAGTTTCCCTCTGCCGAAGTCAGTACTCCGCCAAGTTTGGGAGCTCGGCCGTTGATGGGCACCTCGGCTATCACCTATGATGAATAATGTAGCAAAATGTAAAGCACTTCTAGCTGGGCTATGAATGGCTGGTCAAGCAAGGGTAAGATACCTACAAATCTATGGTAATTCTCAACTAAATGTTAACCAAGTCACTGGAATAATAAGAGTCAAGCATCCAACTCTTTGTAAGTGCTTGAACTTAATTAAGAGTTTGATTAAAAAATTTGACCTCATGCAAGTATAGAAGATTCCAAAGGCCAAAAATGCTAGGTTTAACACCCTATCAAAAGGCTAAGAAGAGGCTTTGACAAAAGAGCTAATGGAGTCATTGATTTACCTCCTAGAACATTAAGCCCTCATGGATGACTGGAAAAAGCTGATACGGCTTTACCTAGAAACCAAAACCCTGAATGGGACACCCAAGGAGTAGAGGAAAGTCAAAATCCATTCAAGAAGGTTCACCATCAATGGAGATAAGCTATACAGATGAGGCTTTGCTTCACCCCTTTAAAAGTGCTTAACTTCATAAAAAGGCCTAAACGTTCTTAGAGAAATTCATCAATGGGATTATGGGCCCATATTGAGCAGATGCCTTGGCCTACAAAACATTGAGTTAGGGATACTTTTGGCCATTAATCTGAAAGGATGCCAAAGACCTTGTGCAATGATGCCATACATTGCCACGTTAACTCTCAAATCCAAAAACTACCATCCCCTAAGACTCCACTAACTGTTGACCCTTGGCCCTTTACCATGTGGGGTCATGGCTTCATTTGGGCACACCCCACTACCCCTAGAAAGATGAAGTATTGTCTTGTAGTTATTGACTACTTCACTAAGTAGCTAGAGGCAAATAATTTAACAACTAGCAAGTGTGTAGATTTGTAGAAACAAAGGGCATCCATTTCTACTTTGCACCCATGGCCCATCCATAGTCGAATGAACAAGTCAGAGTTACTAATTGGACTATAAAGGAAGGACTAAAAAAGAGATTGGATGAGCCAAAGGGAATATGGGTGGTCGAGTTGTCCAACCTTTTATGGGACTATAAAATGACACCTCGAAGACCAACGAGAGAAAGCCATTTTTCCATGGTATATAGAACAAAGGCCTTCATACCCATTGATATAACACACCCCATCTTGCGAGTCCAAACGTTTAAAGTTAAAGCAAATTATTGGGGTCTAGAAGAAAGGTTAGATCTCCTAGAAAAATTTAGGGAAGACACATGGATTTGTATGAAAGCCTTCAAAAAACAAGTGGCTTTGGCTAACTATAAGAAAGTCAAGTAGAAGAAGATCCAAATAAGAGGAATAACTAGAGCTGACAAGAAGAAATCCAGGGCATGAAGTCAATGACTAGCTAGAGAAGACCCTACCTAGTTAAAGGAAAAATTAGAGAAAGAGTTTATGAATTGATGGATATTGAACTAGAACCTACCACTCTGATGATCTATGACCTCATTTTGAATAAGTGATACCAATTAATTGTATGGAATCTTTCTATAAATTTATAAGAATTCATTTCGAATGATCGAAAAAAATAAATGAGGCCTTAAATAGGCCACTAAGAAGTGAGAGCCTAAAACAAGGTCAATGAATGGCTTAAAACCCAGACAAATGAAGGCTTTAAATGGCCATCAAGTGAATGACCCCTTAAATGAGGCTAGCTACAACAAAGGCCAGGAAAAGGGCATCAAAGAAATGACCCCGAGAAATATTTGAGGCTAAGCCAAACTAAGAATTGAAAAGTTAAAACAAAAAGATGATCGGCTTACCAAAAGCACCTAAAATATATGTTAAGTTCAAATTGGAAAAGAGTGAGCCCTAGCCTAATGAAAAAAAAATGATGGGCATAAAGTTTAAGATGAAGAAGCTTCATTAACTTAATAAAATTTACAAGTGTAGTTACAACAAAATCTTTGCAAACCATCTTACATAAAGAAGGGACACAAAGTAAATACTGATGGGGAAAAATGAATTAGATATCAACATCAACTAAAGAGGGAACCCAAAAGTGAATACTGGTGAAGATGTATGAATTATATGCAAGCGATGAGGGCTGAGGACCATTGTTCTTGAGCTTGTGGAAGTAACACAAATCGATCCTAGCCGAGATGGTACTTGTTAAAGAGTCGCACCGTACTTTCCTGAAATACCCAAGATGGTATTTTTCGAAGAGGATTTGGTGGTGCTGATACCTAAAATTCATTTTTGAGTGGCACTTCCCTAGTATGTGTGGTAACGAAAATCTCATCGAATGCTTTTACCTCAACCTTTTCCTTCTCTGGCCATTCATTGAAGGTCAAATCCAACTTCGCATAAGCAGATAAAAGTGGAAAATCAAGGTCCATGCGCTTTTGATGGACCTGAAAGTGATAAGAAAGAAAGCCATCACAGAACTTCTTAAAGGCTTCCTTGCTAAGCCCCATTTCTAGCACCATGATGGTAGACACAAGCTCCTTCACACGAGCATTGGCTTTTTAGCAAAGCATCATCTATGCCCCCTACAGCACCTGGATGGCATCGTCTACTCTAACGATCCAATCTGAAAAGAAATGAGGAATTGCCTCAGTAGAATTGGATTCACCTTGAGCAACCATTTGTCCCAGATGAAGATTTTTCTCAAGGATTAAAAGTTTCTTGTCAAAAGCCCCAAATTAGGCTCTTAAAGATTGGATCTTGTCACGATCCAACTTCCCTCTTTCTATCGCCTTCTCAGTAGTCTAAGACGCCTCATGGTGGTTCTGGACAAGGCCATCAATGAGCTTTTGCTGGTTCCCCATCTCATTCTAGAGGCCTTTCACTTGCTTAGAGAAGCCATTTTGCTTGTACTTCTTTTTACTTAGCTTTCTATTGAGGGCAACTTTAGTAGTCTTAAGGTTATCCACTTAAGTATAGAGGGTTTTCACTTTAGCCTCATAAGAAGAGACTTTATTACCATTGAGATAAGTCATGATGGCTTTTTAAAAATGAAAAGAATTTAGCAAAAGTTGATATAAGAAAGAATATGTTGGTGAATATAGAAGACATAACTAAAGAAGACCAACTACAGCAGTCATCAGATGGAAACCATTCCTCTTTGGGGGAGAACAAGACGATATCGATCCTTAGGGGTCTTTAGAGCTTCCAGGACATAATAAGCAATGTTGTTCTTATCTTCCAAGATTCACTTGCCTATACCATCACCTATTGTGGGTCAAACACTTGGTTTGGTGCAATCCCTTTCCCTGTTAGACGATGCTTTTATGCCTGACCCATTTTAAGACCAGATTTTCTGGCCTAAGAAAATCCACCTCGTTTAGTGGGTCCCCGACAAGTAAGCTTTTGCACTTGACCACTTGAAGGGCCACTAACTGAGGCATTTTGCTAGATGACCCCTATAGGGATGATGGTGGTGGGAGAAGGAAAAGTAAGAAGATATGTTGTTACTTAGGATAAGGTTACCACGGATGAGGGTTTATTCCCTTTAAGATGCTTTGTGGGAAAGGCTGGATGAAAACATCGAAAATAATCACAAAACAAAAATAGATTGATGCCATCAAATAGTAAAAAATCATCAAGGGAATAAGGCATATTGGGAGTCCTACTTTTGGAAGTTTTGGTGCCCTTAGAAGCCAAAGAATGGACTGTATTTCTAATTAATTAAAGCACCACTCTGGAGGAAACTCCTCCAAGCATACCATTATGGGTGCTGACTTGGAATTGGGGGTTGCAAAAGTGTCCTCAACAACTCCCAAATGTGTGGCCTCTACTAGGAGGAGCTAAAACTTCTGGGCATCAACGAGCCTATCATAATACTCTCGCACTTCACATATATGCTCGAGCATGGCCACCCATGTTTGAACAAAAAACAAGAATGCCAGATTCACCTCAATTTTAATAAACAAGCAATAAGAATAAGCCTGCAATGGGTATGAATTTCAGAATCCTGTGGACTTTACTAAGCTCTGAAGGCCACCTCGAAAGACTCCACTAATAACCTTTTTTTCCCAAATACCACTTGTAGGGGCTCTCTTTGATAGGGAACTTAAATGGGTTGGCTGATCCCCACCCATCAAAGGGTGTCTCTCTAATATCTGTATAGGGGATAGGAAACAATACCGCATAGTTCTCATCTAAAACCACAACCTCTAGTGATGTAAGGAGACCGTTATAAGCTCTATGCCACTTAGAGCCTTCGAATAACGAGGGCGACCAGACAAGGGCCTATTGTTGGGTCTTAGTAAATGCATATGAAAAGCTCCACTTCAATTTCCTTAAAAGGAAGAAAAATCGATCCCTGCAGTTTGCCCATGAATCCTTGTAGAATGCGAAGGGGAAGGCCTTATCACCACTTTAGTTGATGGGGGAAATGTGGAAGAAACATTAGTTCTTTCTCAGCTCTAACATATAAACCTTCAGAAAAGGAACCTACTTCACCATCTTACAGTAGATAATGAAGGCATTGATATGAGTAAAGGATTTAGGAGCCAATTTTAAGGGTGACACTTAGTAGTGCTCACATAGTTGTTCCATTAAAGGGTGTAAGAAAAACCAAAGCCTAGCCTAAAATGGTCCCGTAAAATCCGTGAGCATGTCGATCTTGACATTGGCCTTCAAGCGGCCCCTATTCTCTATTGCCTTGGACTTCTTCAAAGAAGCTATTACCCCATTAGGCAAGAAAAAGTGCTTCAGGTTCTTGGCCAGAGGACTCTCAGTTAAGGGACATCTGCACCTTCCTTATTACTAATAAATTTAGGATGAAAGGCTCATTGGAAGGGCTTAACTTCATAATGGCTTCCTCAGCAACAAGTTGGGAGGTTGGATCGGTGGCAGCCCTCCCTAACAATGATTTAGAATAAGTTGTTTAGATGAACCAACAGTAAAAATGTAAGGGCTGCCACTATAAAATGGATAGCAAAAAAAGTAAACAAAAAAAGAGCAAAAAAACTAACCTGAAAAAAAGAGCTTCCAAAGATAAAATTATCAAAATAAGAAGAACTAAGAAACTGAAAATTAGTTACTTGATTAAGCGATGTTAAACTAATGTGAAAAAAAATGAATTGGAAGTTGAAAACCTGAGAAACTATAGAGGAAAAGCCTCTAAGCAGAAAAGGCACCATGAGTTGAGATAGAGCAAAAAAGATGGATAACAACAGCAAAATAATAAGAGAATAGGGTAAAAGCCCTACCCTATTTATAGTTGAAATTGAGACCTCTAAATTACCTTATCAAAAAATGCCATAATTATGAGAGAATGTTTAGCTGAATAAGAGCAAAACATGTGGCAGTGAATCGCCAAAAGAAAGAGTCATCCTAAGTTATTTCTTTATGAGAACACTAAATAGGCGTCATTTTGACTTCTAGACAACCGCTGAAACTTCCACATGTCTCAAACAAAAACTAGCTGTAACCAACCTATTGTAACACAGCTATATATTTGCAGCTTCCTCGAGAAGTTGCTAAAAAAGGCATCAGACTTGAGGAGAGGCATCGCACCTCACCCAAAATGGTGACACTTTCAGAAAATATGACCCTAGATGGACGCAACTCTAAGCCTTGACCCTTCCTAGAAAATGTGGGGCCCTAGCTTATATTTTTAATGGGAGGGAACTATTGATACCATAGGGTCCAAAACTAACCCATTATGAAGGATCAAGATCCAAAAGGCCCAAGATCAAGTAGATAAAGAGGAAACTAGATAAAGAAGGTAGCGAGATCCCTTTATCACGTGATTATTCCTAATCCGTAACAATTTCACTAACTTTCTTTACCACTATATAAAGGGACTTCCCTCACCAATCCCTAGGTATGAGAAAATCATTCTACATTATACTACTATTAATTTTTCTCTGCTGAAAATTGACTTGATCATCAAACGGTTTATCCCCAAGAAAACATCTAGGGGCATTGACACTGTCTTTGAGTGTAGGACTTTTAGTTCACCAAGACTCAGGACCAAACCACCCTATTAGGTTGATGCCACTTTGGCTACCATTATTTATTATAGTTAAAGATTCGTAAGATTACTTTTTTCTATGATGTTCTGGAAATCATTCTTTTCTGTTGTTTTCTCACTATCTTGGAGTTATCTATAGTGAAAGTTTTAATAGGTAAAACCTTTTTATCTTCTCCTACGATGACTATTAGTTACTTCTTTGGTATACCTATCCATTAACCATCATCTTTTAACTTTATTGTCTGACCAAGAATCTTTATTCAGACTTTTGTATTCCATTTTAAATGGTTCCACTATAACATTTAATTGATAATATGAGAAACTAGGATTAGGTGATCCTCTTTATACATATTTCATATCTTTTTTTATTGTTGTTTTGGTCATTGACCTTTTTCTAGAATAAAATGGCCAATTCTGTAAGTAGGATGGAAAACTTTCTTTGCAAACGCTCTATGCCCTCCTACCATTTTCTCACTGGGAATTAAGAACCAAAACCTCTAGGAGGTTTGCAAAAAATTATTGAAGGTGATCTTCTTGGTTCTTATTAAAATAAAAATCAATTTTATTTGAAAGTCAATATTATATAGATAAAACAATCCATTCAAAATAAAATTTTTATATTGTTATTACATTTTTATCAAATTATCCTTTTTAATACCTAAAAAATAAAAAATTATAAAAATTTAATAATATCCTAAAAATTTTCTAATTAATGGATTACTACATCTAAATAATATTGTCTTTCAAATGAAACTGACTATACGTAAAAAAATGTAAAAATAAAAATAAGTCATTTTGGATTAAATTTACTTAAATTAAAAGAAATTGGCTCAAAGTATAATATGTGGAAAACACTTGTTTCGGTATAAAATAATGCAGATTTTACTGTGCCTATTACTGTTCATAATTTTTTCAACCAAAATTTGTCAAAAGATTAATAGTAAAAATTAATATTTGAATATGTACTAGTATACCCAGGTTTTGGTTTAATTAATCTTTGAAATTTGTACAAGCGACTCTTATTAATATTTAAATTTGCTGAAATGTGAATTACATAGGGAAGCGCCCCCTATGCGCCCTACAGGCTAAAATTTTAATTATGCCCTTCTTAAAAAAGAAAATTTTGGTACGTCCCTCAGCCCCTTCCCATGGTTCTGCGATGGCGGCATAAAACAAATGATGACAGCTCCTGCTCATCCTCCTCCTCTCTCGGATTCGCGACGACGGTGGTGGGCGGAGTTGGCAGTCGGCTGAGTCGCAATAGGAAAGTGCCGCAGCCACCAGACGAGCAGACAATATATGGTAATGCAGACGATCGCAGATTTGGGACGAATAAGGTGATGAAGGATCATGGAGAGCTCATCCATCCAATTTGGCATCATCATTGGCTGACGAATCATGGAAATACGAGAAGGGATGAGACTAGACGATGGCCAGTTGCATGTAGTGGCGGCGGACGGAGTCGATGTCAATGGGCAGTTGTGGGCTGTGGCAGCATCTTCCTCGAGCTAGCACTTGCATAGAAAAGGAAAAAAATAGAGTTTTTGGTCAATTTTTTTTTTTTAATCTCTCATATTTTTTTATTTTTCACATGAATCCCTAATGTTTTTAGGTACGCATATATGTCATGGTTTTCAATCTCATACCACACCAATTCAAGAATGGTATGTCTCCTTTGGTCCTTCGTACTAGATTATAATGCGCCATCTCAAAAAAGAGGAAAATGCACTTCTTTTTAATTTTTTTTTTAGCTTTTGATATTTTTAAATAAAATATATAATCATTATGCATAATTTATCACTTTTATGAAAAATATTTTTTATGTTTGAAAGAATTTTATATTTTTATTTCTTGTATGCCCTAAAATTATATTTTTTATTTTCTATGATATATTATTTGAAAAAACTGTTAATTAATCTATATACTTGTCATATGAATTTCACACCCACACACTTTCAATAGTTTTTAAGTTCTATATGTATATATAATCGGTACATAAGAAACATGCAATATGGTAATGATATTACACCATACTACTAAAAAATGGTATGACATTTGATACAAAATTTGAAACCTTAAAATGTGCACAAGCAAAAATAATATGTAATTGGAAAATTATATGCATATCAAAATAATGTAATAAAAATTTTGATATTAAACTATAACATGTCAAGACAAAAAGAAATCATATAAATATATAATTACATATGTGCGAAAAAACTTTTGTTTATATGATGGATTCATATTTTAAAATTAAAACAATTGAAACTTGTACAAATGATTGAATATATCTATAATATATCTTTGATTTTATTTTATATATATGTGTCATATGTTTTGTACATATCCATCACTTGCTTATATATCAAGTTTCATGCATATTTGTACATATTTCCAATTTTGGGTGAGAAACGGGATTTAATGCGTTCACACCTATTTTTTGATGGATGATAGAACTCGCACATACTATTAAATATATCTATAATATATTTATGATCTCATTTATTTTTTTTCAATAATGCCTAAAAGAGATTTTATTAATGAAAAGCCCCAATAAGATGCTAGGGACCCAAAACTACAATGACACAATACAGCATAAGGTTTGCAAATTTATTCCACCACATGTTCACAATTACTATTCATCAAGAAAACCAGTTCTTAATTGCTAATATCAGATTTGTCACCCATTCATACTTAGAAACTTGCGGTGTCAAACCTCTTATAGTAATCCGTAGGTTAGAAAGAGCTTGGATTGAAGATTTCATTTTTGCAGCCTTAGGATCTTTGTTACTAAATACTTTGTCATTTCTACCTTGCCATATCACCCAAAGTGTTGTCAGGACTATAGCTTCCCATACTTGTTTTATGTTTTGAGGCATGTCCTTCCATTGTAGGGAGGCAAGCAGTCCCATGACTGAACTTTCTTTAGGCACCTCACATCCCCACCACTTGGATATGCCACTCTATATATGTTCAGCCGAAGAACATTGGATTAATAAATGGTTCTGATTTTACTACTAAAATTTACTAATTTTTCAAAAGACAATTTATCAATGATTAGATTTTTTGTGGTTACCAATGCGTTAGACTGTTGGTAATGGTCACCAACGGTTAAGCCGTTGGTAACTTTCTAATGGCTTAAAAAGTTGATAATTACCAACATAAATAGCAATTGGTAACGCTTACTACTATAATTAACCTATTTTTAAAAGGTAATTACCAGCATGTTAGATCGTTAGTAACTTTCCAATGGCTTAAACCATTGGAAATTACCAATGCAAATAGCCATTAGTAAGATTTAAGCCATTAGAAAGTAAGAAAAAAGGGACTATTTTAAATCAATCATGAAAAATTTGAAACAATCACTATTTTGAAACATATTTATACATATAAAGTAAAGTAATATTTTTAAAATATTTCTTTTACAAATAATAATAATAATAATAATAATAATAATAATAATAATAATAATAATAATAATAATAATAATAATAATAATAATAATAATAATAATAATAATAATAATAATAATTATTATTATTATTATTATTATTATTATGCTATAATGTATCATAAATTGTAATGTATCATATTTTTCATAATGTATGTATTATATATATTATAAGATATATCATATATAATAAAAAGTATCCTATAATATATTGTATCATATGTATCATATTTATATATTTTTACTAGAAATAATGATAATAATAATATGTATATTTATATTCATATATATTCATATTGATATTGTCATATATATCATATTTATATATATATACGTGTGTGTGTGTGTGTGTCTTATCCTAGTCCATGAAAAAAGACCCAAAGGGCCAAACTAATCCAGACCTAACCTAACCCTAATTAAAAATACTCTTATATCTCTTCTCCTTCTCATCTGTCTTTTCTTCTTTCATCTCTAACCATTTCATCCGCCATTCCCCGTGTCTCTTTATCTCATCTTCCTATTTTCCTTTCATTTTTCATCTGTGCCTCCACAGCTAATGCCATTCACCATACTCCATGCGCTCATCTCACCAGCCATCTGCCATCCCCACAAAGTCACTTGTTCGCTACTCTTTCATTTGTTTGCCACTCATTTGTTTGCATATTGTCATTCGTTCATTCACTGTTCCTCTTTGATTTTTTTTTTATTTTACATATGGTTTTGTAGATCTGGCTGTAGATTTTGTCTTAGATTTCATTTTTTATTTTATGTATGATTTTGTCCTTTTTTTTGTCTTATTAAGTGATTTTGTTGTTTGATTTGGTGTTTAATTTGTAAATTTGATTGTGATTTTGTGGATTTGGTATTTGGTTTTGTAGATTTGATACTGATTTATGAATTTTTGTTGGATTCCATATCTAGTATTGATTTTGATTTTTTTGTGAATTTAAGTAAATTTTTCTAGCAAATTTTGGTAAATTTTTAGTAAATTTGAATAAATATAATTTTAGTTATTTTAAGTAAATTTCAGTTAAATATTATGAGATATATATCTTTTACTGAATTTTAGTTAATTTAATTTTAGTAATATAGAAAATATTAATTTTACTAAATTTAGTTTTAAAATGTAAAATTTTAATTTTAGTAATATATTTTTAACAAATTTCAATAAATCTAATTTTTATGAATATAAAATATAAAATATGTGTTTGGTAAATATAAAATATAATTTATTAATACATAAAATATATTATCAGGACTTACATATATTTTTTCAAACTATTATTTTCAAATTAAATATTTTAATTTTTTGTATTATTTTTTAAAAAAATAACAATTTCCAACGGCTTTATGTTAAAAATTCCTTTAATTTTTTTTGAAATATCAAAATATTTACCAATAGCTTTGACAGTTGGTAGGTTACGAACAGTCATACATGTTAGTAGCTTCCAACGACTAAGTACCAATGGTTAAATGTTTTGGTAGATACCAGCGATTTAGTACATTAGTAAAAGTTAAACCGTTGGTAAAAGCTACTTAAATTAGGCCATTGGTAATTTTCAACTGTTTTTTTACCAATAGCCAGATATTGAAAATTTTCAACAGCTTAGTATGAAATCGTTAGTAAAAAAATTTCCAACATATTGATTACCAATGGTTCGCTACTAACAATCTCACGTTTACCAACACAAGACCGTTTGTAACAGCCGTTAGTAAATAGCTTTTCTTTAGTTGTGTTTTCAATAAAGCACTTACAGAAAAAGAGCAACCATTGTCTTGTTGGTGCACCCTTCTCTATAGTAAGTTCCCCCTTTTTGTAGCCTCCTTTGAGCAACTCTCCAAATGTAGATATTGATTTTTAGTGGCACCCAATTATTCCATTGAAAAGTTTGGGTGTTCACTATTGAGATCAAACTAGACAATTCAAATGGATTATTTGAATTAGATAAAATGATTTGGTTATTTGGTTATTTGGTTTGGATTAGATCAAAGCTGAATTTTTTGTTGTTGTTAGATCTAATTTTGGTTCCTAAGCTTAAAATAAAATAAACTAAATAAATAAAAAAGTAATACATATTTTATAATTATACCAGTTAACCCCATATATATAAGGTAGCTTTTCTTTCAACTTTGGACTATAAGATATGAATCAAACCTTAAGCTTAGTTATAAAATGAAATTTTATCAAAAGTTATCATATCTTTTTCAAGTTTATTTATTTATTTTCTTCAATTAGCATATGTTTAGTTCTAATAAAAAAAATCAAATTATAATAATTAGATAAATTGAATTATAATTTGGATGGTTCAAATAAAAATTGAAAAAAGCTAAATTATAATTTTACTATTTGAATCGGTTTTAATATGCAATTTTGATGATTCAGATTAAATTTACCAAAAAAAAAATTTAATCAAATTGTTCTCTATTTAGATTGCTTCTAAACCGATTCAACCGAGAAAATACTCTTATCGAAACGGGGCTTCTCTCTATAACTTTGCACCTTGCGTGATGTCCACAAGCTCGGGAACTAATAGCACCAAAAAATTACCATCTTGACACAAACACCATAGCAGCAAACCAGTACAGCTTTTTGTTTGAATACTCTATAGATCAAATTCAGAAACTTCCCTTTATTAGTTTGAAATTGAAGGTATAAACAATTGAAACAGAACATAAGTGTGCTATCTAATGGGTAAGTCTAATGTATACTATATTCTTTATATTTATATATATTTATATTTTAATATTACCATTTATAATAGTCTTTTTTTGTTGTACACAGAGTTTGTACATATCTTGTGTCTATTTTGTACATATCTCCAATTTTGGAATATACAAAATTTGAGATATTTTTATTTATTTTATACTATAAATGGTACTATTATAATATAAATATACATAAATATAAAGGGTATGGTATACATTAGATTTACCCAAACTCATGTTCTGTTTCAATATTTTATACCTTCAAACTAATAAAGAAAAGTCCCACTTAAAATATTTTATTCTGTAAATATTTTATACATTTTATTCCGTAAAATCAAGTCCCAAAACAAGCAGTTTACAGAAACGGAAGCACAGTAAAAGGAACAAAACAGAAACAGAAGCTGAATTTGGGATGGCTCCTCGGATTAAGACAAATATCTTCACGGATACGGGCAAGAAAGAATTTTTACTTCATGCTTTTATAGTACTAATAAAAAATTTATTGTGTTAGGAATTCGGAAATGAGAGAAATATTAAAGAATTATTGTTAGGAGAAAAACGAGATTTTAAGATTAATGAGAGTTCAAAAAATAACGCGGCTGAGTTGAAAAACCTTTTGTATTTTTCATATGGGAAACTTATAGAAACCCCTTGTAGTTTGCCCTAACCTACACTTAACCCCCTATATATTTAGAAACCTACAATTTGCCCCCCAAATCCTGACCATTGTGACTGTCTGTTGAACAAAAAAATGAGTAAAACCAAGATTTTTCCCTAGAATTCTCAACTCGTAAATTATGACCCCTAAACTTTTGCATCTAACAGATTACCCATCACCTCTTTCATGTTCACTCTTCCATGTTCGACCTTTCCCTCTCTTCTCCACTCACCTGATGGATGGCGAAGGACTAGGGCGGCTAGTGCTACACAAGTCAAAGCTGATGGGAGTCGAAGCTGCCCAATGCAAAGATGCGAACAAAGAGCTTTGAGCAGGCATTGTTGTCAAGACGATCAATGACGCCAGGTCGAACAAAAATGCAGCGACATCGGCTGTGAATATGAGGTAACTGGACGAAGCGGCGAAGCATACGGCATTAGATCAGGTGGCACTAATGGTAAGGAAGGAGATCCAAAGGCGTGGCTTGAGAAGAAGGTGACCTGGGCAGAGATGGCGAAGTAGATCGTCTCCGGAAACACTTATGAAATCTACACCGCGAAGTAGCCCCATCATTGCTCCTCGATTTGCATTTGAATCAGTTTTCTTACCAATGACGAAGTCAAAATTGTCAGGACCATCCCTCAGTGTTTGGCCCAGGCCAAAAATATAAATAAAATGCAAAAATAAAATTGAGGGACTTGATTGAAAATATGAATAAGGGTATAAGTGCAAAAATGAGAAAGTTTGGGACAGAATTGCACATGAAAATCATTTATGTTGCTAATGACGAGAAACAAAGTTTAAGGACTACTTTGAGTACTCTTTCGGGTGCTAATCATATCACTAAGGAGTATCGATGGAGGGCATTAGACCATACAAAATTAATCAAGGCCGAGAGGGGTATTAAGCCATTTTTAAGGCCATGTGGCCTACACCCGGCTAATACATGTTTCCACTCAAAATTAAGCCATCATTTCGGGTTAACCTTCACTCTTGCAAGGCTGAAATGAGTTCTTGAAGTTCTTGGTTAGTTGTTGCTGAAATCTTGCCAATTTGATGTTGAATTAAAGCTTGGAAGGGAAAATCAAGCTTGGATTTCTTGTTTCCGGCACTAGACAACCTCACATTTCCATTTTCAAGCTCGATCTTGAGCATTCAAGTACAAACCGAGAACTCAAGCTTGGATTTTGAGGTAGGGATTCACGTTCTACTTGAATTCTTGGTAAATTTTCCATGATCAAGTAGTTATTGTGACTAAGTGATGGTTAAAATGTACCATATGATCTTAGTTGCTAGATGGGCATATTGAGGAGCTTTCGGGCTAATGTTATGTGGCTAGCTAGTCAAGTTAATGGCATGTGTTAGAGTTCCTAGTAAGTGAGGCCAACTTGCTATTGAATTCGGAGTTCTAGTGGAATGGGAGTGAAACTATGAAGTTTAGTGTGCAAGAATGCACATGAACACATGCTAGTGGTTTCGGCCGAATGTACATTGTGGTGTGTGTGTGAGTTTGTGTGCTTGATTGAATTGTTATGCTTGCTAACCCCTTATGAATTATGTTTATGCTTATATATGTCTCGGTTAGCATTGTATATGTATTATATGTCTTGTATGTTGGTGTTTTCATGTTTTTCTTGCAGGAAAAGTAAGCTTTGAGGAGGTTAAGTCTTGGACTTAACTAAATAGACTCAACTATGAGTCATTTTAAGTTGTGAACCCTATTGAGTATTAGTACTCATGCCCATATCTTTTGTGTTTCAAGCAAGGACATTGAGCTTGAGTGAGTTACTTGTGCTTGCTTGCTTGTGTGCTAGGTAGTACACTTATTGCTCAAGGTATGTGGCAACTCAATCTTGCCTTGGATAAATGCATCTACAAGTCATATGGTTTTTGGCCAAAACTTATGTATTAAGTTTTGCAGGCTTGAGTAGAGTGTGGGACACGTCTAGGGGAGTGATGGAGTTATGGACCATGGCATTGATAGTTTTGTTTACTTTCATGACCATGAATATGATCATTGGATTGGTGCTGCAATGTGTGCTCTTGTACTGCACCCTTAAGGTGCTTTTCGGGTGACTAGGGTTAGATGACATGTAAGACTTAAACTTGGCTCGTTTTGGACTTGTAGCATCCTTGGTACTTTGCCAAGTAGGTGATGCTTGTACTTAGGCTATTTTGTGTACATATGTAGCCTTGGTTATACATGGTTTTGGTTGTACATATGATGGATGCTTGTATGCCAAGTTAAGTTAAGTTTATGTGCATATGGTTATGTTTCATGTGATGAACCTCTTGAGTTTCCTTGTTTGGCCGAATGTACATACACATGAAAAACCTTGCTTTCAAAATTACAAAGATGTGGGCTTTTTGGTTGTCATTCATAGAAGTAGCACACTTAATGAGCACACATCCTAGACACTTAATAAATTAAGTGTATGCCTTGCTTGTGTTGCAAGTTATCTTTTACAAGTCTTGCCTTTTGATGCAAGTTAGTGGTTGGGCCTTGCCTAAGCTGCAAGTAAGTTACATAGAACTTCTCATAAGCCTCTTGGGGCACCTCTCAGGCTCTCAGCTTAAGAAAATAAGACTTAAAAGCTATCCTAAAGAAAGTTGGCCGAAATTAATTATTCACTCATAACACTACTAAGCTCTTGTGCTTAGTAACTTTCTGGGTAGTTTGGTGTGTGGCACTGAGAGTACACAGGCTGGGGCTTGTGTGGGTTATGACAAAATCATTGACGACGAGATAGCAGATGTCTGAGGAAATGGGAACGATGTCGGGGTGGAGTTTGACCGAGAAATTGGAGAGTGGGGTTCATTTGTTTGATTCTTAAAAGTTAATGGGTTCTAAGAGTATTTGAGCCGATTACCTAAACAGACAAACTGACGGAGGTTAGAAACCAAGGGTAAATTGTAGGTTTTTGAATATATATAGGGGGTAAATGTAGGTTAGGGTATACCTCAGGAGACTTTCTGTAAGTTTACCTTTTCATATTGGTAAGATTAGAGTTAGTTGATGATAATTTTAATTAAAGGCGAAACCCTTTCTTCTAAATTCTTCACCACCCATCCTTACCATCTCCTCTACCATCACCTGCCATTTTTGGTCAAATTTAGACTTCAATTGAAATAGGCTTTTTTTTTCCCATTCATTTTATTATTTGGCTAGCTTTATACAATGTTATCTATCGAATTTTATAATGGATACAATCTTTTTAAAATTCTATTATTCAAGAGCAATTTGACATTCTCATAGAGTATATATTGATTTGGAAGCAGATAGTAATGAATTTAGATTTTCTCTTTAGGTTCACTGAAATTTTAGTTCTGCTGAAGGATCTCGACATTTGACAGTAAATATGAAGGCTCTTGCATAGAGAAATGTCAGTTTTTATTTTTATTTTTTTATGACTTATAAGTAGTCTTTTTACTGTTATAGACAGTCCTTTTCAGGCTTTCGATGTTTGGTTCCAGTTATATCCTAAGTTGCGCAAAGTATTTTGAAAGTAAATGCGGAAAACGAGAAAGTGTCGCATTTTAAAATTTACATAAATGAAAATGTTGTAAAAACGAGAGTGGGAGCTAGAGCGACAATCCACAATAGAAGTATTATGTAACTTAGGCTGTATTTGGTTATTTTTAGTTTGGACTAGGTTTTGTTCCAGTTAGTTATGAGTTTTCTATTTTAGATTTTTCTGATTTACATGAGCCCTGTTTAGGAATAGTTTTTACAATTAACATTAGACTTGTAGATAATTTATTTAACAATTGACATGAAAACGCTGAATCTAAAAGCTAAAAGCTACCATTTGGTAACTTTTTTAAAATTCTAATGCTAATCATTGAAGCTAACATCAAACGGGGACCATGGAATATTCGGTTTAATCTAATTCTCTTCCTTTTATTTGGTGTTACAAGAATTATTAGACTTTTAGCAGCCAATTTTATGTTATTGTTGTCCCTTAAAATCTTATATCATCGTTTGTTTATAAGATAACATTTGAATCACTTTTAATTTGAAAGATGTATATTTTGTAAGAAAAAAAGAAAAAGAGCTAATTGATAATGATACAGGATCATGCGCCCATGTGAAAACTACGAGTATGCTTCTTTCAAAATTTTTATATTTTATAATAGTAGCTTCTTTTAATTATAAATTTACCCATTTTGTTAACTAACATTACATTAATTTAAAATAACTGAATTTTATTTTTTCACTTGAAACTAATTTAATTTAAAAATCAATATTACATGATGTATAAATCCATCGAAAATAAGATATCCTTAATTGTTCGAGAGCGGTGGTACGTCTTTCAGAATTAGTTGCACGAACTCAACTTGTCAAGAAATCTTTATATAGGTTTTATTTGGCCATAAGATATAGATCAATCGCCAAATTGAACCAGAATACGAACAATAGTGGTTTTTCCTTGAGTTTTCTCTAGTTATACCTGACACAACCCACGTTGAAAACGTGACCTGCCCTGGATCGGACCCAAGCAAGAAGACAGAATTAATTTGTAGTTTTAGGCACTAAAAATTTCATTATATATAAACATATATACAGAGAGAGAGAGAGAGAGAGAATCCACTCTAATAATCCTGGGGAAAACATGATTAGTCTATACACAATGTACACATCTCTTCTTTTCCTCTTCCTAACAGTAACTCTCAGTATCCTTTTGCAGAAGAAGAAGAACCACAGAAACCTGCCACCGAGCCCTCTCGGCCTTCCTCTCCTCGGCCATCTCCACCTCCTGAAGCAACCCATCCACCGTACCCTCCACGTCTTCTCCCTCAAGTACGGCCCCGTCTTCTCCCTCCGCTTCGGCTCCCGCCTCGTCGTCGTCGTCTCCTCTCCCTCCGCAGTCGAGGAATGCTTCAACAAGCACGACGTCGTTTTGGCCAACCGGCCGGAGTTTATCTCCGGCAAGTACTTGGGCTACGGCAACACCACTCTAGGTACAGCCCCGTATGGCGACCACTGGCGCAACCTACGCCGCATCTGCACCCTCGAGATCTTCTCCACCACTCGCCTCAACTTGTCATCCCCTATCCGGCGGGCTGAGACAAACGCCCTCCTACGGAAGCTCCACCGCCTAGCTGCCTGCGGTTTTGCCAGGGTGGAGCTCAAATCCCTCTTTCTGGAGCTTACTTTTAATACCATCATGAGGCTGCTAGCCGGAAAACGGTATTACGGTGAAGATGTGAGCGAGGTGGAGGAAGCGGAAGATTTCAAGGACCTAATCTCGGAGTCGTTTGCTTTGGCAACATATGCCGGCGATTTCTTGCCGTTTTACGAATGGTTCGATTTCAATGGGTATCTGAAGAAGCTGAAGAAGCTCTCCATAAGATCTGACAAGTTCTTGCAAGGCCTTATCGATGAGCACCGCCGGAAAGGCCGTAATCCCAACACTGTGGTTGGCCATTTGCTGTCTCTGCAGGAATCGCAGCCGGAATATTACAGCGACGAAACAATCAAAGGCCTCGTGGGGGTATATGAATTTCGAATTTCAATATAAAATTTCTGTAGATCTCGTTACTTGAGATCACATCTTAATGGTGATGAATTTCTCCGTTGCAGACGATGATAAGTGCCGGAACAGAGACCTCCGCCGTGACAATAGAATGGGCGATGTCCAATTTGCTGAACCAGCCACAAGAACTAGAAAAAGCAAAAGCCGAGATCGACTCTAAAATCGGCGCCGGAAGGTTGTTGGAAGAATCGGATCTCGCCAAACTGCCCCACTTACAGAACATAATAACAGAGACCCTCCGGCTGTACCCGGCGGCGCCACTCCTAGCCCCACATTTCTCGTCGGAGGATTGCGCTGTCGGAGGGTATACCGTGCCGGCGGGAACGATTGTGTTTGTGAACGCGTGGGCAATACAGAGGGACCCAAAAGTGTGGGAGGACGCCGGGAGTTTCAAGCCGGCGAGGTTCGAGGGCGTGAGGGAAGCGGAAGGGTACCGGCTGCTGCCGTTCGGGCTGGGGCGGCGGGCCTGCCCCGGGATGGGTCTGGCCAACCGGACCACCGGGGTGGTGTTGGGCTCGCTGATCCAGTGCTTTGACTGGAAGAGAGTTGGAGAAAAGGAGATTGATATGAAGGAAGGCCAAGGAGCCTCCATGCCCAAGGTTGAGCCGCTGGAAGCCTTGTGCCGGACCCGAAGTCGGGTCATCGATCGAGCCATGGTCCAGGAAGCTTGACCAGCTAGAAGGTTACTGGGTGAAAAGTAGTGTCACGTTTTGTGTGCGGAAGACAAAAAACTGTTTCCAGGCCTCGCTAATTTTTTGTGTCGACATTACTTGTTTCTTATTTAAAAATAATATGGTTTAAAAGTTAATAATTTATTTAGCTAATAATTATTTGAATAATTAAAAAAAAATAGTATATGATTTTTTTTCCAGCCCAAGTTAAAAAAAATTCATAAAAAAACTTGCATTTTGAAAAAAAATATATTTACAGAATGATTGTCGGGCTTTCTAGAATGTACAGTTTCAAATTGTATGCAAGTTGGAAAAATAGTTATTATCTATAAAAATAGTAACTAATAATCACTTATAAATAATCTCCCACAACTGCAACTTCAAAATTTGCTAAAGGCACTAAAAGTTTGTATTTGGGATAGAAAATATGCTTCAACAAAGCAATATACTAATTTTATATATCGATATGCAATTGAATGCAAAAACAAAAAAAAAACGAAAACAAGAACAAAATCAACTATTCCGACTCATGAATCCGTCAAAGCTTATGTGAAAAAGTTTTAGTACATATAATATTACTTAAATATAGTTTTGTAAAGCAAACTTTTGGATGATAATACCTATGAAATAATTGCTAAAACATTAAATTTCTCATTTTCATTAGTCCTGAAACTTTCCATTGTGATGAGAGCACTGATATGGCACGATTAGGTGAAAAGTATAGCCCTCCCTATCAATGAAGTAGAAGGCAATACTGCAACACCAACATCCCCAAGCCTTACCCTCAGCATTAGGGATGGCAATGCCAACCTGTTTTCGCACTAGAAGGGGTTACCACAAATGGCCACTTGCCATGCAAAAGCAGAGTTTGAAAATTGAACGCACAACTCACAAGCAAATTGGATTCACTCATCATGGTCATGGCCAAGTATTTTGTACAACCTCCCCATAAATACAAGCACCACCTATACCTTAGAGCCATTGGCATCACCCGTTTGCATAAGGAATCCAATCAATCAGTGACAGCACAAGCCTTGGAACTCAAATTCCTCATTATCCCTTTACCTAATGTTGATGCCATAGGATCTAGAAGGCATGCCCTTCCACCATTTTAAACTTTGTCAACATCAGCAGTACCATCACCTCATTAACTGGTATCCTCATTCAAGCACATGACCATTCCATCAACTCAAGAAATGTCTTATGCAACTGTTTTGCTAACAACTATGGCACCACCTAAGACATCCCTTCCCCTTGGAGAAATGGGCAACAAATTCACCCCCCAATTATCTCAATTACCAATCCCATAAACCGGCCCTAGATTCAAGAGTTAGTCGGCATACACTCATTATTTTTGGCCCGATATAGCATATCAGAGTGCCTACCCATAGCTAGCAGCTATGCTAGTAGGTAATATGCCCCCATTAGCACAACAAGCCTATATCGCATCTCTTCAGCGACCTATGGCTAGTACATCAGACCCCAGCTGTAGTAGGAGCACTTTAGGTTTCTCAAAACGCTATTGCTTAAATACAACTACAAATACAAGTTCTCACAGAAAAGATAGCCCAAGGAAACAAGGAAGACATTCTTTCACTGTTGAACTCATGAACAAGCCGACACCAGAAAAAAGAAAATTCCTCACTTTGAACCATGTAATGGAATGAGAAACCCTACAGATCACTTATGTTATTAGAAGAACATTATGACCCTAGTGGGGTTCTTAGACACAGCTATATGTTGAGCCTTTCTAACAACACTAATAGGAGACGCTCGAACATGGTACTCTAGCCTTGAAGCAGACTCAATAGGTTCATGGGATGACCTTAATAAAGCCTTTATAGAATAGTTCATTGGGAGGAAGGCTTGCACGCGAGTTCTAGCTTACCTTTTTGCTGTGAAATAAGCAAAGAAAAGTCTCTGAAAAGTTATGTTAATTACTTTAGTAAATAAGCATTAAAAGTGCCTAATTTGGCTTAGAATGAATTTGCACTTTTAATGACTGAGAGACTTTAACCAGACTTAGAATTTGCCAAGGAATTGAAAAAAAAGGGCATAATAAAAGGCAAGAGTTCTTGCAAAGAGCCTTAAAATTCATAAATGCTGAAGACATTGTTGGATTAAGTATGGAATAGTGTAAGAAGAGGTCCAGGTCACCAGATTACCAAGGGCCATTTATAAGACCACAACATGAAGGAAGATCATGGCAACACGATAATTCTCTTTAGAGAGAACATATAAATGAAAGTTGAGATAGACCATAATTCATGCCATTCATAGGCCCTATATCTGTTATCCTTTATGTCATTCAAGAAAAAAAATACCTTAAATGGCCAGAAGCCAAGAAAGGTAAGCAAATAAGTCTTAGGGTAGACCATTATGTGAATTTCATAAAACAATGGGGCATAAGATGGACAATTGTAGACTACTCAAAGAACAAATAGAAAAGTTGATCAAGGAAGGGAAGCTTAACAAATACATTAGATGTTATAGTGATCAGAACAGTGACGCTTACAAAGGAGACGCAAAACATTAGAACAAAGACGATGACTATGGTAGAGATTGCCAAGGTAGAGGGAAAAAGGATCGTTATGACAGCAAGCTAATAGAGGCAACAATTCACCACTTGGTTAATGAGTTTACCTTTGAAGAAGGAAAGGAACATGTTACCCTAGGTTCTTTAATTGCTCAAAGGACCTAAAGACTTATTGTAGTGTTGTGATAGTACAGCAAAGAGTCAAAAAGCTTAGGTTGGATGCTGGAGCACCCTTTAGCATTGTTTATTAGAGTACGGTTGAAAGGATGACATTACAAAACATGCACCAAGGCATACCCTCATTAAATTAAACGAATAGAAAATGAGTCCCTCTCAGTGGTGGGGGAAGTAGTATTCTCAGTAACGTTTGGAGATAGAATGGGAAAAGAATTTACAAAGATGGTCAGGTTTAAAATCATTGATGCACTTGTGACTTACATTGGGTTGATCAGCTTTTACATCATGCAAGATTTTGATATTCGTGATAGGCCTAAAATATTAGAAATTACACTTCCCACCAAAAAAGGAATGACAATCATATCTCTTCAAGTATAGTTGAAACAATCTCGAGAGTCATCATGTAGCACCATCCTGATGCTTTAGATGTAAGGAACCAAATGAAGGTGAAAAGAGGAATGCCTGTGGAAGCAATGAAAGAGATAATCCTCGATGACTCAAAGATCTAGCAAGAAGACTAAGATCAGAACCACCTTGGGAAAAGATGAGGAAGACGAATTGATCACTTTTCTCAAAGGAAATTGTGATGTCTTCACTTAGTCGGCTAAAGATATGTTAAGAATTGACCCAAAAACGATTATTCATAAGCTCAACATCATTTCAGGTAGGCACCTGATCCAGCAGAAGAAGAGGAAACTCGGACCAGAAAGGAAAGTAGGTGCTAGGGTGAAGGTAAAAAAACTCTTAGCTACTAGCTTCAATTAGGAAGTCAAGTATCCAGATTAGGTCTGTAATGCTGTAATGGTTCTAGAGACCACCGATGGATGGCGAATGTGTAATGACTTTATAGATCTCAATGAAGCTTGCTTTAAAGATCACTACCCTTTACCTCAAATCGATGCCATGATTGATGCCTCGACATCTCACAAAATGCTTAGCTTCATGGATGCCTTCAGCAGCTATAACCAAATTCGCATGCACCTAGATAATGAAATTCACATTACCTTTATAGCAATCCAAAGCCTATTTTGCTTTACTAGAATGTCTTTTGTCTTTAAAAATGCTAAAGACACCTACTAGAGATTCATGAATGAAATCTTCAAAGAGAAAATTGGTAGAAATGTTGAGGTTTATGTAGCTAACATGCTTGTTAAAAATAAGTGGAGACAATATCATATTACTGATCTAAAAGGGACATTCAATTCCTTGCGAAAATACGAGATAACACTAAATCTAGTCAAATGTGCCTTTGGACTTAGTTGAGGAAAATTGTTAGGCTACATGGTTATTCATTGGAGCATTTAGGCTAACATGGAAAAAGTAACAATTGTCCTTGACATAGCTCCACCCAAGGACATTAAAGATATATAGACATTGGCAGGAATAATCATAGCCCTCAGTAAATTCTTGGCAAGATCTATAAGGAAATGTCTCCTCTTTTTCTGAGCATTAAGGAAGAAATAGAATTCACGTCCATCGTGGGATAAAGAATATCAAAAAGCCTTCGACCAAACTAAGGTCAAATTGAGTAACTTGCCTATCCTTAAAAGTCCAAGGGTAGGAGAATCTTTTGTTTTGCTACTTATCAAATACTTAAGAAACAGGCATTACAGCCCTCATATAGGAAGAACTAGGAATGCAAAGCCTAGTTTACTTTGTTAATTGATTTTTTTTAGAGGGCAGAGCCCCGAATACCTTGAATTGGAGAAAGTAATATTGATGCTTATTACTATAGCAAAAAGACTTTGACTTTATTTCCATTATCATCCCATAATTGTGTTTACCTCATATCCATTGTGAGAAATCATGGGAAAACTGGAATTGTCAAGAAGACTCATAAAATAGAGTATGAAGCTTTTCAAGTTTGACATTAAATATGTCCCTTGACTAAGCATTAAATCACAGATGTTGGTAGATTTTACCTCTACATGTAATCTCTATCAAACCATAAAGGTGCCAAGAAAATGGATTACACACACTGATGGGTCATCTAGTTTCAAAGAATGTGACATTGGAATAATCCTGGTGAGCCTGAATGGGGTAAGGATAAATCATGCTTTCAAGCTTAATTGCAAGGCCATGAACAATGAAACAGAATATGAAGCTGCAATCATAGTATTGCAAATATGTAAAGATATTGGTGCAAAGGATGTAAGACTCCAAAGTGATTCTCAAATAGTCACCAGATAGGCTCAGAGGGACTATGAAGCTAAACTACCTAACATGATTAATTATCAAGACTTACTAAAAGATATGATGGCAACATTCAGAAGGGTGACCATTTAAAATATTCTGTGAGTGGAGAATAGCCAGGCGGGGTAGCATTAGCCTTTGAAGCAGCAACAAATTTCCATATTAAGGCTATTGAGAAACCAAGTATTTATGAAGAAGTTGTTTTGGCTATCTTTCAAGATGAGAACGTAGGATGGATGCACTTTACCAAGAGCTATTTATCTACTAGCCAACTCCTGGAAAACCCCAAAGTGGCAGCCAAGCTAGAAAAAAAGCCACTAAGTTTTACCTGTCTGAGGATGGTATACTGTATTATTGATCTTTCACAACCCAATATAGAATATGTCTTTCAGCAAAAAGGGCAAATTATGTGCTGAGAACAGTTCATGAAGATATTTGTGGAAATCATATTATCGCTAGGGCTTTAATTAGAAAACTTATTCTTCAAGGATATGATTGGTCTACGTTAGTAGATGACACAATAGAGTTTGCCAAGAAATGTGACAAATGACAAAGGTTTGGCTCAGTGTCAAAAAAAGGGGGCAACAAATAGCTCCAATCATTACACCATGACCTTTTGCAAAATGGGGAGTTAACATCCTTGAACTTTTTGCACCTACCTCAGGGGGGAAACACTTGATAGTTGCCGTTGAATACTTCACTAAGTGGGTTGAGGCGAAATTCCTAGCAAAAATTAGAAAGCAAGAGAAAAAGGACTTTATACGGCAATAAATAATATGTAGATTTGGTATCCTAGGTGAGGTTGTCATTGTCAATGGCGTCCAATGGATAGGAAAAAAATTCTTCAAGTTACTAGATGAACTAAGTATCATCCATTGTAGAACCTCAGTAGTGAGGCCATAGTCCAACAGTTTTATAAAGCACGCAAACAGATCAATTCTCAAGGCTTTAAGCAAAACACTAGATTTAGCCCTTGAAGTATAGGTAGATTTGATCTAAGAAGTAGTTTAGACTTGCCAAATGACATATAAGACTTCCACAAGAAAAACTCCTTTCCGTTTAACATATGGCACTAAAGTTGTAGTACCAGTGGAAATCAACCTCTTCACTCATAAGGTTATATTTTAGTGAAGAGGTAGATGATGAAGATCAAAGGATCAACCTAGATATGTTGGGTGAACTTAGAGAGACAGCAGAAGTAAGGACTTCTGTCTATAAAGAAAGAGTGGTAAAGTACTATGACTCAAAGATCAAGCCAAGATACTTCCAGGTAGGAGACTTGGTGCTGCAACAAGCAGAAACCCCATAGTGGGTGCCAAATGATAATGCATTTCTTTTCATATGGGACCTAGATGTTCAGGAATGACGTCTGTCACATGAGTACACCTTGGAGGAGAGAACACAAAGACCTATACAAAATAATTTGACACTCAAGTTAATAAGGGTTCTAGCAGGATGTAAATACCAAAGAAAGTGATCTTATACCTGACACGTGATAATGAATGCCTTTACATAGGTTTTTAAATTTTTGTGCCCTAGAGTTTAGAATTGTTGGACGAAGTGATGGTCTTTTTTATTGTTGGATGTAGGACACCTATCCTTTTGCGGTCTGCCTTTTAAAGGTGTAAGACTGTGGGCCTTAATTAAGTTGGATTAGTCCCGAAACCTTTAATGGGCCTTAATTTCCTAAAGTAACATGGGTCTAAATAGAGGCATAAATTCTTGGGATGGGTATCACAATTTACCCCTAGTCTCTAAAAGCTCGACTAAGCTCTAGTAGAGAGTTGTTTATGACTTTCTTGTACTTCCGTTAAGTCATGAAAAATTTTTCTAAAGATAAGTTGTGGGAAAATTTGTCATATATGTAAAGATGTTTAATATCCCCTTCCATGGAAAAAATTATGGAAGTGGTCCTTTATGGGAAATATGTTTTAAAAAAACTTTTTGGAGAAAAAAAAATTTAAGAAAAAATAAGGCTTGTGTGGTTTGGTGGATATACTGTTGTCTATTTAATAACATGTGAAAAACAGATGTACAGCCATTGTTATTAGCCTCATTCTTTTTTCTTTTTTTCCTATTTACCACCATCTATTTTCCTTTTATCTACCGCTGTTTATTTTTCTTACCCTTGGTGGATCTACAGCCATTTTTTTTTTAGGGTGTGATTAACCTTAGGCAGATATACTGTTGTTTCACCTACCCTCATCTTTCCATTTTGTTTCTCATTTTTATCCACCGTTGTCTATTTCTTCTTGTCTCTACCGTTTTTTGTGACTTTAGCTCAAATTGTATCTACCGTCGACTCGACACCTTGTTTCAAAGTGTGCCTACCTCTATCTCCGAACCTTTTTTGAAGAAATATAGCTTATATATTGTTCTATCATTGTTTGTATATGGCTAAATTGCAAATCTACCTCAATATTCCCTTATGTGTTTTTGGCCTCTTTTTATTTATTTTTTACTATCATTCGTATACTTTTTTTCCTTTTTCCTTTTTAAACGTGACACACATGCATTATGGTTGATCTACTATCGTTTCTAAGGCTTGGTGCAACATATATACTGTCGTTTCTTCACCTTTCCTTTTGTATTGACAAGCGTATATACCACCACCTTAGTATCTCTTTAAGTTTTTTTGCTACCACTGTCCCTTCTTCCTTTCTTGGCACTTCTCATTTCTTTCTACATTGGTTTTGCGATGGCCATTATACCTTCAGTCGTCTTACAAGACTATGGATCTACTGCCATCTCTTTTAGGTAACTCGTTGTTGACATGAGTTAGCTATTGTCACTTATCTTCCTTCCATTATCTCTATCTCGATGGCCTTTTCTAGCTGTCTTTATGCTGCCATCTTGTTTACCTTGTTCATATCCCCTTGTTAGTATCATTTTTCTCCTTGTTCTTTTCTCTATCTCAATGACCTTTTTTACTTGTCTTAATGTCGCTGTCTCATTTTCCTTGTTTCTTTGTCTTAGTCTTTATTTTAATGGTCCTTGTTGTTTCCTTGCCATTGTAATTATACCATCATCCTTTAATTAGTGTTGTGTTGGCTTGTTTCTCCCAACATGCTAAACACCTTTATATATTTCATTATTGGTGTTATACTTGAATAAATATACTACTTAATGCTTCCTAAAGCCTCAAATGGCCAAGGGAAATGTTCCTCTCCCTTTTTTTTTTTTTATAAAAGGTGGAGGAGGCTTGTAATAGCCTAAGTCCAGAATCAGTCAACAGAACACTTGCCCACACCACATGGGTTATCCTTTTGAAAATGGTAAGTGCTAAGTGCTTATGTTCTAGAACTAGAGCGTATATATCCATAAGAAGTTTCCCACAATTCATCCATGTGGGATATGAGGGTGTTACAAGCTCCCCCCTTATGTGTGCAATGTCTTCATTCGGGTCAATCGAGTTACTTGGTTCTCCGGACCAAGTAACATCTCTAATCGGACTATTTAGCCCTTGGCCAAGTAGCCTCTCAAATCCAGGATTAGTCCCGATGGACTATGCATGTGCACACCCACTATGTCACACCATCGTGGTCTCGGGTCAACTCTAATACAATCTATAACGGCCAAAGTCCAGAATCGGTTAATGCAACACTTTCCCACATGACATGGGCTATCATTTGGAAAAGGATAAGCGCTAGGTGCTTATATTCTGGAGCTAGAGCCTACATCTCCACATGAGGCTTCCCACAATTCACTCATGCGGGATATAAGGAAGAATTGGTTAATTCTTGTGGGCCTTCTTAGGCCCAAAATAAGTATTAACATGAATAATAAATTTTAAGTAAACAATTACGCTAAACAAAATTTTTAAATGAATGGAAAGCCTTATGTGGATATATAGGCTCTAGTTTCTGAACATAAGCATCTAGATCTTATCCTTTTCATAAAAGATAGCCCATGTGGTATGAGCAAGTGTTCTATTAACCGGTTCTAGACTTAGGTCATTACAGATGGTATCAGAGTTGACCCGGGACCATGATGGTGTGGTATAGTGGGTATGCATATGCATCACTTACTGGGACTGATCCTGGATTTGAGAGGCTACTTGTCTAAGGACTAAGTAATCCAATTAACCCCAATGAGGACATTGGCTACATAAGGAGGGGAGTTTGTGACATCACCATATCTCACATGGGTGAATTATGGGAAGCCTTATGTGGATATATAAGCTCTAGCTCCAGTCCAGAACATAAGCACCTAGCGCTTATCCTTTTAATAAAGTACAGCTCATGTGGTATGGGCAGGTGTTTCGTTGATCGGTTTTGGACTTGGGTCATTATAGATGGTATTAGAGCCAACCCAGAACCATGATGCTGTGGCATAGTGGGTGTACACATGTATCATTTGCCGAGGCTGATCCTAGATTTAAGAGGCTACTTGGCCAGGAGCTAAGTAGTTCGATTATAGAGATTACTTGGTTCGGGGAACCAAGTGATCTGATTGACCCTAATGAGGATGTTGGGTATATAATGGGTGAGTTTGTAAAACCCTTATGTCCCATAAAAGGGAATTGTGGAAAGTCTTATGTGGATATATAGGCTCCAGTTTCATAACATAAGCACTTAGTGCTTATTCTTTTCATAAAGGATAACCCATATGGTGTGGGCAGATGTTCTATTGACTGGTTCTAGACTTGGGTCGTTACAAGGCAGTCTTCATTTTTCATGTTGCAACCTGAATGCTTTAGATTTTTTCTTTGAATTCTTTGTCTCTGGTTTTGCTTCCTCTTAGCACTTGGTGCTCTGTTTTTCTCTTTGTAGGCATGTCTTCTTCCTTTGATAAGTTATTTTCATTAGATAGTGATAGTGAGAGTTCTTTAGTAACCTTGCCGTTGTTGCAGGAGCTACTCACACAGATCCCACTACCGGCCTTGGGTTAAGCCCTTCAGAGCTTTGTAATGTTCCTTGTGGGGTTATGATCTCATTACATGTATTAACGGTTGTTGTCCCAGGTAACTTTATTCCACTTTCGGAGGAGGTGAGAAAAATGTTGGAAGAAAAACTAGCCTAGGTAGGTTGAAGGTTAGGAAAGGATTTGGAAAACTAATATGAGATGGAAAGGAAGAATTTTACGACCCTGAACCTAATAAAGAGGTTCTTTTAGATCACCTGCGCATCATGCACCATTTAGAGTATTGGCAGGTTGAGTTCCTTTGTTGCTTTTGTGATGTACCTTCATCTTACGAAATCCATTTACTTTCTTCTGGCGACCAACTTGATGCTTTCTTTGCTGACTGGTTTCTCCCTATCTATTGGGATTAATTTGAGGTTCATTTTTCTTTACCACCTTCCATATTTATTTTAGATATATTGAACTATTTCTAAATTTCTCTTTTCCAATATTCTCCAAATAGTTGGCGGTATATAATGTCTTTCGTCATTGTGACTAAGAACTTGGTATAGAGCCTACCGTGCCTGTTGTTCAATCCTTCTATCAGCTTCAATCTGTCTCGGGTGGTTGGTATGGCTTACACCCAAAGACTTATTTAATCTTTTGTACTATGAGTAATATTAAGGGTTGGAATGGTATGTTTTTTTTACTTAAGTCAAGGGATGCAACTTGGCTATTTGCCCCCAAGACGCTGGTTTTTAATGACTATGAGAAAAAGGATCTTAATAAAATCATCCTTTCTCAATGCTCCAAAGAGGAGGAAGTGTTCTTCAAGTTACTTAGGAAGGTGGCAGAAGACAATGGCCATGCTCAGACTAATGGGTGCCTAACCCCATTGTTCTTGTCAGTCCATGGTGTGTAGTGTTTTCTTTTATAATTCATTTTTTTTAACCAGTGTCTTACATTCACCTCTCTTTGCAACTTTTGGCTCCCCTCATTTGGAAGAAGACTTCTTTTTGCCTATTTGGTTAAAAATGAAGAAAAATAAGATGGAAGCCGGAGATTTTTTTAAGAAAACTTTCATGAGCGTCAGGTCCAATGAGAGACCATAAACCGCTTCTCAAGTTCTTCTACCACCTTTTTTTTGTTGTCTTGGTGACTATGGCCTTCCGGCAAGGGCTAAGACTAGGACGAAGAAGTCAAGCTCTTCGGGCATCTTTCTTGATGTTGTTGCGATATTTGAAATGGTAGAAGTTCTCCATATAGATACAATTAAAAACTTTTTTCCTTCATTCATCAATTTAACAGCTAATGAGGTTCAGCGTGACTTTGAGGTTTCTTTAATACTTTCTTTTTCTTTCTTTCTAGTTCTTACCTTGTCTGTGCGAAGGCATTCCTTTGTGTTGCTTAACTCTTTTTCCAGCTTTGCTTGATGACTCTTCCTTTTCTTTTCCAAAGTACAGAGTTGTTGAAGCTCCTTATATGATTCTGCTAGCTTCTTCTTCCTCTCCTGAACCTCAACACTTCAGTTTTCCAAATCTTTGGCGCATCCATATAGAGTGAGTAAGCTTGCAAATAATAAAAATAGTAAATGCCTTCATACAGACATGGTAAGAACTATAAATAAAGCAAAAGAGAGTATTAAAGAAACCTCAAAGTCATGTTGAACCACATTAGCCACTATTGGTGAAGGAGGAAAAGAATTGTTTGGCTACATTTATATAGAATGCTCCCACCATTTCAGATATCACAGCAACATCAAGATAGCTACCAGAAGAGCTTGACTTCTTCATCCTAGACTTACCCCTTGTTGAAGGAACAACGGGGACAGAAGGGGCCATAGTTGCCAAAATGACAGAAGAAGGCAGTGGAGGATTTTGAGAAGAGGTTTGTGGCCCCTCACTTGACTTAACATGTGCAAAAGCTTTCTTGATGAAATCCCCAGCTTTCATATTCTTCTTCTTCCTTTTCACCTAAGTAAGCAAAGAGAAGTCTTTTTCTGAGTGTAGGATGCCAAAAGCTGCAATAAGGGGGTAAGACACTAGTTAAAAATAAAAATGAATCACAAAAAAAAAAACACTATAGAACATGAACTGACAAGAACTCTAAGGTTAGGCACCCATTAGTCTAGGCAATGTCACTGTATTCTACCACCTTCCTATGTAATTTAATGGACACTTCTTATTCTTTGGAGTGTTGAGAAGCAAAGATTTTGTTGAGATCCTTTTTCTCATGGTCGTTAAAAGCCCCTATCTCGATGGGGAGCAACCAAGTTACATCCCTCGAGTTAAGTAAAAAGAATCTACCTTTCTAACCTTTAATATTGTTGATAGTACAAAGAGATAAAATGAGTCTTTTGGGGTAATTATACCAACTACCCAGGGATAGATTGAATCCAAAATAAGGATCAAAATAAGGGCATGGTAGGCTCTATACCAAGGTTTTTAGTCACAATGATGAAAGACATTTTATATCGCTAGCTATTCGGAGAATATTAGAAAGGGTGAATGCAGAGATAGTTCAATAGATCTAAAATAAAGGTGGAAGGTGGTAAAAAATAACCAACCTTAAATTGATCCCAATAGAAAGGAAAAACCTGTCAGCAAAGGGGGCATTAAGTCTGTCACAAGGAGAAAGTAAACGGATTTCGTAAGATAAAGGTACATCACAAAAGTTACAAAGGAACTCAATCAACCAATACTCTAAGTGATGCACAATGTCTTGATGATCTAAAACACCCCCCAAATCAAGTTTAGGTTGAAAAATTCTTCCTTTTTGTCTCGCATTAGTTTTTCAAATCCTTTCCAGCCCTCTACCTAACTAGGTTAGTTTTCCTTTCCAGCACTTTTCTCTCATCCCCGGAAGTGGAACAAAGTTACCTAGGTCAACAACTGTTATTACATGTAACGGGATTGTGTCTCCACATAGAACATTAAAAACCTCTGAATGGCCTAGCCTAGGGCTGGTAGTAGGATCCGTGTGAGTAGCTCCCGCAACAACAATAAGGGTTCCCAGAGAACTTTCACTTCCATTATCCAATGAAAATAACTTATCAAAGGAAGAAGACAAACCTACAATAAGTAGTACAAACGACCAGGCACTAAGAAGAAGCACAACAGGAGATAGAGAATTTAATGAAAAGATCTAAAACTTTCAAATTGCAGTATGAAAAATGAAAGTAACCTCCTGCACCTTTTATAGAAAAAATGAGGGAAAGGAACATTTCCCTAGGTCATTTAATGCTTTGGGAAACATTAAGTAGTATATTTATTCAAGTATAACACTAATAATGAAATATACAAATGTGTTTAGCATAATGGAAGAAACAAGCCAAGAAGACACTAATTAAAGATGACAGTATAAAGGCGGGAACAAGGAAACAACAAGAAGGGCCATTGTAATAAAGACTAAGACAAAGAAATTAGGAAAATAAAATGGTGAAATTAAGACAAATAAAAAGGCCATTGAAATAAAGATGAGAATAAGGAGAAAAATGATACCAACAAGGGAAATAGGATGACAACATCAAGACAACTAGAAAAGGATATTGAGATAGAGATAATGGATGGAAGACAAGTGACGATAGCTAACTCATGTCAACAATGAGTTACCTAAAGGCGATGACAGTAGATACACAGTTCTGTAAGACAGCTGAAGATATAATGGCTATCACACTGACAGTAGTAGAAAGAAACGAGAAATGCGAAGCAATGAAGAAGGACAGCAGTAGCAAGAAAACTTAAAGAGATACTAAGGATGGTGGTATATACGCTAGTCAATACAAAGGGAGATGTGAAGAAATGACAATATATATGTTGTGCCAAGCCTTAGAAATGAAGGTAGATGTATGTGTTGCGTTTATAAAAGAATAAAGAAATGAAGCATGCAGATGATAGTTAAAAATAAATAAAATGAGGGAAAAACACGCAAGGGAAGATGGCAGTAGATCTACATTTTAGCCATATGCAAACAACGGTAGAATAATATGTAAGCTATATTTCTCCAAAAAGGTTTGGAGTCAGCGATAGACATAATTTAACACGAGGAGTGGAGTCCACAATAGAGACAATTTAAAATAGAGTCATAGATGACAGTGGATACAAATGCGAAACAAAAAAGGAAAGAGGTGTGCTGGTGAAATGGCGGTATATCCACCTAAGATTAATGACACCCCTAAAAAACAAATGGTTGTAGATCTAGCAAGAGTAAGAAAAATAAACAATAGTAGATAGAAGGAAAATAGATGGTGGTAGATAGGAAAAAAATAGAAAATGAAGAACAGAGGCCAATTTTAACAGCAGTAAATCCACTTTTCACATGCTATTAATATGCCGCCAAGCAGCAGAAGCCTTATTTTTTTAAAAGATTTTTTTTGCAAAAAGTGCCTTTTCAAATATAGTTCCCATAAAGGGCCACTCTAATTTTTTCCAAGGTAGACGATATTACAGATCTTTACATATATGACAAATGTTTCCACAATTTCTCCTTTGAAAATTTCTTCATGACTTAACGGAAGTACGAGAAAGCCATAAACATGTCTCTACTAGTGCCTAGTCATGTTTTATTGAAACTGGGGGTAAATGGTAATACCCATCTTTGGAATTTGGGACTCACTTTGAACCCATGTTACTTTAGGAAAATAAGACCTATCAAGGGTTTCAGGTTCAATCTAACTCAATTATGGCCCACAGTCCTGTACCCCCTAAAAGAGGGACCACAAAAGGACAGGTGTCCTACATTCTCACTTCATCCGATGGTCATAAACTCTAGGGTACAAAGCCCCAAAAGCCTATGTATAGGCATTAATTATTATATGTCAGGTATGAGACCACTCTATTTGGTATTTGCATATTGCTAGAACCCTTATTAACTTGAGTGTCAGAGTACCTTTTACAAGTCTCCATGCTCTCTTATCCAAAGTGTACTATTGTGACGGACTTCATTCCCGAGTATCCAGGTCGCGTACCAAATGAAGAACATCATCAAGTTCCACAGTGGTAGATCTAAGAATTTTAAAAGTGGATCCAATTACATATATAAACACTAAATAATAATATTATAAAATAAAATCTATGAATTCACATATATAAAAAATAATAATAATAATTTTTAGAAGAAAATATTAAAAATATACTCAAATTTAGAATCTATTTTTCTATTTTCAATTAAATAGCTTCAATTAGAGTCATAAAATTATATATGAACCATAGAAATAAATGGTGTGACATGTATTCTATATAGAATTTAAAAGACAAAGTCATCATTTACCCCTTAAAGTTATGCATTCTTTCGTATTGACTTATTGACTTTATTTTGCACCCGATTAGCTCCTTAATTTCCATATGTTTGAAGAAAGATAGTGTTGAAAATGTTAAAGGCCCTTAGGTGGGAAAGTATTTGAAAGTTAGGGGCAAGTGTAAAACTTTTGACTTCAGAAAAATCATTTAGCAAGAATTTGACCTTTTTGTATTGTTTGAGATAAGAGAGACTTTTTAGTTCCATTGGATATTATTAAATTTGTGATGGTCTATTAAGAGGGTCCACTCACTAAATTATGTATCAATTATTAGTAATTTTCTAGAAATGGGTTGCCATGGACACCTTATTAAATATCTAGATCAGCTATTGAAGTCCCATAACTCAAAACTTGATGCATGTTTATCACTTCTAATACTATACATTGATCCACCATAAATCTAAGTTGTCATCATCTACAGTGAAATCTATTGAAGGAAAAGGAACCTCTAATCATGAGCTCGCTCCTTCTCTACTTTTGTCAATTATTATCCTATTCTAGAGCTCAAATATCATTACTACTAACTACTTAAAAGTCATTATTCGAAACCAAAGAAAGCCTAACCCATTTTTATATTTGCAAAGTTAGGTTAGAAAATTTTAGGGACCAAACTTCAGTTTTTCCTGTCAATTGTATTTGTAGTATTTTTAAAGTTCATACATCCATTCTTTGTTGTCAACATTATTGTTTTTCTTGTTGATGTTTAAATCATTTAAGAACTTGGTGCCCTAATTTGTCCAAAATGGTAGCCATCTTCACCAAATTCACCAATTTAACACTTTTTAGGAGAAAAATGTCAAAATTCATGTTTTCTTGTATACAAAACTTCAAACTACATGGAGAAAGCGCCAATTTGTTATAAGACCGAAGAACAAAACATGGAGATGAGAAGAAGTGAACAAAGAAGAAAGAACAAGAGAGAGAGAGAAAGAAAGATAGAGAGAGATAGAGAGAGAACAATGAGAGTCAGAAGAAGAATAGTAAAAAGCAAGTTAGAAAACCAATCAAATAATATGAAAAAAATTAATTGGTGGGTGAGATTTCCAATGAGATAAACATTAAGATATAGAAGAAGAATAGTCAAAAAGTTCAAGAACCAATGAGATAATATAAAAAATTAATTGGCTAGTGAGATTTCCAATGAGATAAACACTAAGGGTCAAAAGAAGAATAGTAAAGCAATTAGAGAACCAATGAGATAATATAAAAGATTAATTGGTAGGTGAGATTTCCAATAAGATAATATAAAAAGTTAATTGGTTTGTGAGATTTCATTTAACTTTCTTTGGTACTTAAAGTCAATAGAAATAGAAATTATTAGAAAAGCAAAACAAAACATTTCTAGTTTGTAATGGTAATCTTTATAGAGGTAATAATTTTTAAATAAAGTAACATAATTTTTAATTAATTTATTCCAAATATGTGACGTATGATTTTTTGTAAATAAAGTTTAATATAATAATAATTTAATTAAAACGCTATCACAACACTTTTATTTATTTATATATATAGACACTTTCCCACTATTATTCCTACTCACTCCCTCTCCCATTTCAGGTCACCTAGTTTAAGAATAAGGATATGTTAAAATTAATATGAACGCTTACTTTGTTTCTCACATTTCAATAATACTTTATCTACTGCATGCATAATTAATCTAACTATTAAGATGGATCGAATATTTCAATAAAAAAATAATATGGAAAAAAAATCTGATTGTCAGTTTGTAAGCCTTAGCGGAGAATAGAAAGCAACAAAAATAAAAAGCTCAAAGTTTGTATTTTTTTCTTCTACAAACCAATAGCAAAGTAAAGCTCACACTTTGAATTGGATTAAGCAAGAAGACATTTCTAATCAATGAGAAACTTGTGTAAGTAACGGGATTTAAGAAGAGATTATGCTAAAAAACACAAAGTCAATGAACAGATAACTCAAAGTTCAACTGAAGGCAAATGAATATGAAATCTAACTTAAGTAATTCAATCAAACAATTGAAAGAGCAAAATAATAATAAGGATTGATTATGCACATATCTAGTGGTCATTGGATGAACAATGAATATTGACGGTGGAACTTGAGTTGACCCGAATAACTCAACCAACCAAACCCAAGTCTTAACCCTACTTGGTTTGCCTAAAAAGTCAATGTCCCATGATTCGACATGAACTTGAACCCAAGATAACTCGAAACCTAACTTGACCAAAACTTAAAAAGAACCGAACTTGAGATAATTTGAACTCAAGATGACCTGATCTTGAGCTGGCCTAAAACTTGAGAACACTCTAAACCTGAGAAGACATAAATTTAAGGAGACCAGAAACCTAAGGTTACCTTACTTAAAAAATGATTCAAAAAAAGAATGATGAAAGCCAATAAATATAAGTTCAATATAATAATACTGGAATAACTTAAACTAAATTATTCAATACCTAAATGATTTGCCACCTATGATGTAAAGGATCTCTAAGTAATTCCTTTAGTTCGAAGCTAAGGTAAGTAAACCCCAAGTTATTTTCCTCAAATAAGTTTTATTGAGTAGGGAAAGCAAGTTAAGTAGGGTTAAGTTGAGTTCCAAAGTGTAATTGGTACTTAAGGGGTAAAAAGGGTAAAATAGTAATTTTGGCCCAAGTTAGTGGCATGACCATAATTTCAGTAAAATTTGGTTCATGCAAATGTTTTGAGATAAATAAGTTAAGACGTTAAGTGTTTATAGCCGTTTGAACCAAAAGTGTAAATCAATGGGCAAAAATGAACCAAGTGAAAAATTGAGCTATTATATCTTATAATGGCTTCAATGGCTTCATTGGCTTCAATGGCTTCATTGGCTTCAATGGCTTAAGGACAAAGTATGTGGGTAAGAAAAACATTTTTATGTGATTAAGGAGATATGGAGTAAGAAAGTTTAAGTGGCCTAAGTGAATTAAAACTAAGTTTAAGGGCCAAAGTGACAAGTAGGAGAGAAATGGGCGAAGTGAGAGTAGTTGGATATATAATTGATAGAGATGGAATTATTCATCATCCCCTCATTTACACTTTTCATAGTTGTCCTCTCTCCATAGCTCTTCCTCATTAAACCTCCTAGTCTATCCAAAATTTCACGAAATTTGAAGGCCCTAAAGCTATCCCAACAAGCCTCTTGCTCATCTTTGGTGTGTTTGGAGCATTTAAAGTTGTTCTTGCAAGTTTTTGGTTCAAATCCTAAGGTAAGCATATTTGATCCTTGTGGTTTAGTTCTAAGCTTGTTAAATGATTAGAAATGGCCTTAATTTCATACCTTTGGTGTCCAACATAGTTGAATTCTAGCTAAGGAACTCTGCTGAGCTCATGTGTGCATGTTATTTGCTTTTTGCTTTGAGGATGATTTGAGGTAAGGTATTCAAGCTAATCCAGCTTAAGTAATGTATAGAAATGTAGTATTATATGTAGGAGTGAAGTAGAAACAATACCTATTTGAATTGGCTTTGCGGATTGAAAGATTGAGCAAGTTTTGTGCAAGATTGTATAAGAGCAATAAAATGCTGTCAGGTCGACGCGTTGCCAGCTATGCTCTAAAAAACCCTTATGTTGTTGCCCTTGGAGACACGTCGCTAAGGCTTAACCCTTCAAGCCTGGGACACCTTAAGGATGCCTTAATCTCTCAGTTATCATCCCGAGGCCATTTTAAGATGTTCCATAGGATCGGTCTAAAACTCATTCCTAAGTTAGGAATTATGCATTATTTATGTGGTAGTTAAGCGGTGTCATTAAGGTAAGGTAAGAAATGGTGGCTAAGTGGGTTAAAATGCTTAAGTCATTAAGGGAGCACTAAGAGGACTAAGGCAGGTTTCAACTTGTTTGTTGGCGCAATAAGGAGGTTTTAGACCTTAAGGCAATGAAGAAGAAATCTAAGAGGATCTCAACCAAACCTTTTAGTTTGATAATTAAGCGACTAAGGAGCTTTAAGCTAAGCTCCAAGAGCTTAGAAAGTTAGACCATATAAGGTGGCTGCCCTACATAATAAGTCAAGGGGAAGAGACAGGTAATGAGGCGAGTAAGTGACGATTTACTCTAAGTAGCCCGTCAAAAGATGGGCAAGGTTTAAGTAAGTGATAATTTACTCTAAGGCGCCTGTAAAAGGACTTCATGTGGTTGGCTAAGTGCTAGCATAGGATATAAGGGCCAATATCTAAGTATCCCAACTGTATGAGCTCATGGAAGTTTGGAGCACCTTTGGGTGTAAGGAAGACCTAAGTGCATTTGCTTGCGCATATTTCATCTCATCCATCAATCCATCCATTATTTTCATTATGTGTTGTTCTTATTCTTGTTTCTGGTTGTATTGTTGGTTCCTTTGTTTGTTTTGTATGATATATGTATATTTTTTTAGCTTTCCATTCTTGCATATGTTTCCCCTTACAGGTGTTGAATCCCTTATTGAGTATTTTTAAGTACTAACCTTTTTAAAGTTGTGTAGGTATTAAGCGGGCTAATCAGACTGAATAGTTGGTAAGGGTCAGCTGTTGAGGCTACGTTTTATTGGTTTGAAGGTACTCTCTAAGCAAAAAATCTTATGTTTCGGAGTTACTTGTAGCATAAGCTAATGCTGACTAAAGTATTTGCCCTTCAGTTTAAGGCTAAGTAAGTATAATGAAAGTGTGGCTCATAACCAGAAGCTAGCTTACTTGGGTAGAAAGGTAAGGATGAATCTTTGTAGATATATATTACTTCTTCTATATGTATGGTAATTTAATTCAAAGAGACTGCCTCTACTAGTGTCTATTAATATGTATAACACCAGGGTTACATTTGGGTGCATATAAGATTGAGATGTATGCACATAGTTATTACTTAAAGTTAAAGCAACTAAAGTTTTAAGTCTTGGCTAGAATTGAATTTTGTTTTTATTAATTGCCGCAACACCATCTTCAATGCTGTTTTAATTTATTATCATTGCAAAGCCAGGATGATGCATGCATATTTTTGATACAGGGTAGGCTAAATAACTAGTTACGCATAATTATTTAAGATACCTCACGAGTAATAACTAGCCAATTGTAACTTAAATGGGATCATAGTTCCCTAAGTGTCTACCAGTGGTAGTAAATTCAGGGCCCTAAGACCTTGTTCCATCACACATAATGGTCAGAAAATAAACAACTTAACATCTAAATTAACTGAATATTGTAACGATCTGAAACCTAGTTAAATAAAGAACCACATCATCTGATACTAGAATAATCTAAATTTTTTTAAAACCCAAATTAATCCAAAACTTTATAATGGCTTAACTTGAATATAACCCAACCCACTTGAATTTCCATGTATAACAACTACTAATTGGCCTTTGTGCCTAGTCAAGTTTGAAATAGACCGCTGTTAGGAGTGGAATCATAATAGCCTGCCTGCACCAAACGAACAAAGGGCTAAGGAACACTTACGTCGGGAAACTTGAAAAAGCCATCATTTTTTTTCTGGCTACTTAAAATTATCCACAACGAGCATAAGGGTTAAGGCATAGGGAATGAGAGGGGACATGTATCGAACACTAGCGACAGAGAAGAACGGGCAAAGCCCTGTTCCACTCATGCCGTGGTTTGGAGACAATTGTTTTTATTAAATGACTTGATTTCTTAAAGCCCTACAAATAATTATGTTTTTAGCATAGAAATATGTATACAAGAATAAAAAAAAATAATGCGTTTCATTTTTAAGTTTAACCATTTTCTTAAAGACAACTATTATATATACTAATTACCCAGGTGTGGCACTATTCTTATGAACAATACTGTTCTGCTACAATGTAGGGATTTTTTTCCCAGAACTTTTTATTTTGGTTTTTTTTCCAAAAAAGATAAATTACACAATTGGTTTTTTATTTTTCTAGGGTGATGTATTCAATGAAGGGTAAGTATTTAGTTTTTTCGGTTTAAACTGGACCAAATAAGTCAATTTTTGGCTTTGCATGGTAACAATGAATAAATCGAATTCAAGTCTAGAACAAACCTTAACCTGAACCAAAATATTTTTGTTTGGTTTGGATCATAAACAAATTAATCGAAATAATGGGAAGAAGAAAGATGTTCTTTGTTTTGAGATTCCAAAATCGAATTATCCTAACTAACAGAATTAACAAAAGAAATGGGGGAAAACTAAGGATAAAGAAGCTCCTATTGCTAGTTGTTGCAAAACAGAACACCCAAAATTCCAAATATCTAAAGACTCTTAACATAAACACTTTCAAGTTCATGGCCGAACTTATTACAAGTTGTTTAGATTCAGGATCTAAGGTGCATTTTAATTCATATTAATGGGCCATAAAGGCATAATTTCAACATACAGAAAACCAGCAAAACCTTTAACTACAATTTGTCTTTTAACATACATATTCTTATGTTCTTAGTACCACTTGGTCCATTTGAGTTTTTGGCAGCTTTAGAATGAAACCTATTTCTTGTGCACAATTCACCTTATTTAGCAACTCTCCTTAATCTCATGCAAATTATGAAAATCAAGTCAATGTTCATCAAGTAAATTATCACCTAAGGCCTACAAAAAACCTAGCAATAAACTTATAACTCCAATTAGCCTTATCTGCACATTTTAGAGACACAAGGGTGAGATTTTGGTGAAATCTCTACAAGGATTAACAAAACAATTTGACAATACCAACTATGTTTTATGTGCAATTTTTCAAAAAGAAAGTTGTGTGGGAGGCTGTTTGCCTGAGGAAGATGGATGAGCGAAGAGGTTACGCTAAGTGGTGTTTGTGAGTGAGCGAGAGGCTAAGACAGTGAGAGTAAGGGATGAATTAGCCAATAGATAAGAGTACATGATGGGATCCGGATTAGGACGAGACGATGCAAAATGAACAAGCGAGGAGTGAGGTGAGATGAAGGAGAAAGGTAAGACGAATGACTGACAGAGCAAAGTGAGATAGACAGTTATGGCTGTGCGTGTATGTCTCTGGAGTAAGACTTAGTACGAGAGAAAGCCAAACAGTGAGTGAGTGCTGACTACTAAGTGGCCAAACTTTGCGGTGTGTGCAAGTGAGAAAGTGACCCAGCCCAACAAAAAAGCCCAAATATGGAGAAAGGGTAATTCAGTGACCGAAATAACTGACCCCTAACCAAAAGAGAATTGAAATAGAAATTAACATTATTCAATTTTCCCAAAAATTAAACAAAAAAATCAACTAAATTGAATTGAATCAATTTTTTTATTTTTTTTAATTGATCCAAATAGTGATCACCCCATCTTCGGTTCCTCAAACTTTAAAAAAAGCACTTTTGCTTTTTTTTTCGTAGAATTTTTTTGCCAAAGGGGGGGGGGGGGTAACTTATCACTTGATCCTTAAACTCTTGGATTTTGTGATTTAGGCCCAAAACTTTCATAAGCAACACTTAAGGCATTGATTTGTCCTAAAATCACAAATTCACTATATTGGTATTATGTCATATATTTTTTATTTACTAAATTTGTTACCAACACCTTTCAAATGTTTCAATTTATTAGGTCTTTTGAGTTGATCACGATGTATTTTTTAATTCATAATTTTCAATAGTTTTTCTCTGTAAATATTATCAACATAAAAAAATTGTATCTTCATTGATCACCCCACATCAAAGTGTGGGTTGAAATCTAGTTACCTTCTATGTTTATAATCTTATAAGTTGTAATCTAGTTACCTTCTATGTTTACAATCCTTTATAAGATCAATTTGCACATACAAATGAAAAGTAAATGAAGAAGCCATTTTTCAAGAAAGCAGCTCGATGCAGTACACTATTGTCGTAACCAAAATGGTGGGCTCACCAATTGCATTAGAAGACCTCACTCCTTCTATAAGTAGTAGCTTTGCCAAATACTTTATGAATCCTGAACTAAATAAGAAATGCGTTGCTTGGCTTGAATGCATTTTTTTTTTTCAATTTTTAAAGACAATAAAAAATGGGTAGGCAAATTATAATTTTGGAAGTTCGTCAAAATCATGTCAAAATTGGGAAGGCTTGGTTGAGGGGTGATTTTGGGATTAATGCATCAATTTAGTGGTAATCTTGGCTCTAATTAACTAATGTATGGGTGGCAAGCAATTAGGCTATCAATTACACTTCTGAATTCAATAATATCCCTTGTTTCCCTTTTATAATAATATAACTAATATATATACCTGACGTTGCTATGGGATTCCTTATTTTATTGAGTTGTCAAAATGTATAAATATTTAAATGCTTTAGATATGTTAGTATAAAACATACTAAGATTAAACCAACAATTAAAAATTATTACAGTAAAAAAATCCAATATATTATCACCAACATAGTTTATTTATTTTGTCAAACCTTTAAGTTTTAAATAATAAAGAATTCAGGTGAACATATCATAAACATTTGAATATCTTTCCTATATTTATTCATGAATTAATGCATTTATAGCCACACATCGAGATGGTTGTGATAATAATATATTTAGTGAGTCGTAATATGATGAAAGGTCATTAATTGTGCTGCCACTTTCAATACTATAGAAATAGGGCCATTACGTATGTGCAAGATAGAATTAATAAAGTTCAATCATATCATGATTTTTTCTTTTGATAATTAGAAACTTAATTACAATACAAAAGTCAAGAAAGATAGCTGATGTTAGATTGAGCGTAAGAGAAACACTCTATCATAGAACTATCACCAACGAACAGAGATAAAACTTCACCATTTTTGCAACAATCCGCATAGTCTTATTTACCAACTTTGTCTCTTGGGTTTGATGTTGACGAAGAACCTGAAGAGTTTGAGAACAGTCAGAAAAAATAGCAATATATGTCAGCTTAAAGTTGTTCATAGTTTTAACAGTTTCATAAATTGCCTCTAGCTTTACTTTTAATGCAGATGAGCAATTCTGCCATAACTTGGAATTATGATATTTTGGAGGGGCATCAGAACCCATCTAGAGCCAAGCAGAAGCTCCTAGACCTGAGGACTGCCACGATGCAGCATCCACCCTAAAGATAATAAAATTTGTTAATGGAGCCAGAAAATTCTTACTTCCCCAACTCTACCATAGGCTATTGGACAAACAAGCAAAGAAAATTTTCTAGGCCAAAAGGTAGTCTCTAGAATATGAAGTCTGTTAGATTATATCTTCCCTTCTGAATATTAGAGAATTGGAGTCAAAGGGCCTATTACAAAAGATACAATCATTTCTTCCAAGCCAAATAATCTAGAGTGTAGAGATTAAAAAGACCAACCAATTATAAGTCAACCATACTTCAAACGAGACCGAATTATCTAAAGGAAGAGGGGTGCAAAAGTTATCCTAGATCTCTCTTGACCTATAACAGCCCCCAAAAAGGTGAAAAGTTGACTTTTTTTCCATATTGCATTTTTATAAAGAGAGATCTCGAAGCCCCCATTAGTAGCAATATTATTGCCCGTTGGGAGAGTATTTAATAAGCACTTCCAAACAAATATTTTGAGTTTTTGGGGGTAGGTGTAACCCCCACACCTTTCTCATTATACGGGAAAAATCCTAATGCTGAGGGGCCTCTGTTAAATTCCCTTGAGAATAAAATAAGCAAGCTAACTATGTCTTCACTATACTTGAATAACTTGCCTTTGAAGAATACAAACCATGTGATGAACCCATCCAATGAACCATATCACTGCCTCTATGTTGAGAAGGATGAGGCAAGGCGGTAATCTAACTAACGATTCTTTCCGAGAACATATTTTAAAGAAGTTGCATATTCCACCCTAAAACATGATATTAACAACAATAAAATTAAAAATTAAAAATGTTATAACTACATTAGCAAAATGAAACAATTGAATAATTTATATTGGTCATTCTAGATGTATTACTAATAGTTTTTTTTTCCAACTATTTTACGAACAATTTTATAATAGACCGAGGACTAACTCATCTCACTATATAAGAACAAATTTCCTAGAATTACAACCACAATATATTTACCAAAAATTAATTTTGATATTAGACACGTATGAGATTCTAACCCTTGGCAGGGACATTGCTTATGAAGCTGAAGATTTGACTCCATTTTGTTTAAAAAGCATCTCTATAATGTGAGAGTTTCCTTGGCCCAATGATTGAAACTGAAAATTTTAATAATGATACTATTAGAATTATACATACATGGCTTTTTTATATACGAAAATATTTTTATAATTTAAATGCTAATATATATAAGTGCATGTGATACACCTTGGAAATAAGCGGAAGTAGAAATTGGCTTTTAGTTGACGAATTCGTTGAATCAACTTTTTTCACAGTAGTGTAGATACTTCAGACCCCTAGCCAAAATTTGCCGTTTACAAATATATTTTTTTTTCCACATTTTAGTTTTGGAGACAGAGTCTTGAGAAATCGCCCATTTATCCGATCAATTTGATTTATATTTTACATTCAAAATACAATCTACAAATGTTATAATGCTTAGATTGTTTATAGGCGTAAAGCCACTAAAGAATTTTGTTTCAAACCCACCACCTGTGATTGTCGTGTACATGGGTGCAGCCAGAAATTGAGTCTAGGGGGCAATGGCATGGCATGGGTAGGCTGTTAAAATATATAAATTTGCAATCAATAATAGAAGACATTAAATAATATTATATATAGACATATGAAGTTTGAAAGTTTATAATAATTAAACTCAATTTAAAAGTTTATAACTTAAAATTTAACACAACAATTTACATATACAGGCACGTGAAATTCAAAATTTTACAATAATTAAGTTTAATTAAAAAATTCAATTTGAAATCAGTAGTTTTTTTCTAAATGAAATAAATTCAATTTATAAAGAGTAAAAAAAGATGGTTTGAATTTTTCATTAATTATAAAAAATTATTATACAGATTAAATACAACAGTTAGCGAATAGTTTAAATTATGATCTAAAAAATTATTATTAGACAAATATTCTGAGTTAACAAATTTCATACAATGGAACTAAAATGAAATTGTTTTAATAGATTTATGACTAAAACAAAACATTTTTAATAGGTTAATAACCAAAACAAAATGTTTTATAGATTAGGGACTAAAACAAAATAATAATTAAATGTTAGAGACTATCAAACAATTTACTCGATAAGAAATAAGAAAGGGTAGTAGAACTTTAAAAGGATAACATATACCAAAGCCCCTTATTAATTATAAAATTTACATATAGCATTTCTACAATTTTGTCACATATTTAATAACCCAAAGTATTTAAAATTTTAAGGGGCGGCTGCCACCTCACATTCCTAAGAAGCTAGGCCCTACTTATGGACAAAAAGTTTATAAATTTATTAATTTCATTTACATAATTAATCATACTAGAGGAGCTTCTGTTATTCCCAATAGCGAACGGCTCTCAACCTGAAATCTCTTTTGATAGAAATGTCATGAGTATCAATTTTAGTAGAGTCTGTCAAACAAAAAGAAAATCTGAAGTTATACAAAACAACACGCGCAAAAATATAATTAAAAATTTAAATATCTTAAAAAATACTAATAGCATATAAAAGTCAAAATTACAAATCTTTTCTCTGTTTTTTTATTCTCATTGTCAAGATAACTCGTGGCAATGAAAGAAACAACAACAAATTATGTACCTGTGTGTGATCCAAGATCGATGGAAATTAGGTAAGAATCGATTATTAGTTATTACCGGTTATTTTTAATTTTACGTCACAAATAATAATGCATTCATTTTAATTAAAATTAAGATCATCAAAATTGATTAATTTAAAACATAATTTTATTCAAGTTATTATTAATTACGTAGAATATCAATAGTGTTAGTTTTACATTGAAAATCAACAAACAAAAGGAATAATTGCTTATTTTTACTGAAAATTTGGATGTCAAATAACTTTAAGTTAATCGAATAAATATTCCATGTAAAAGTAGCGGTACTAGATTGGATAAATAAAAACTTTAAAGGCCTACAAACAAACACTGTGTAATACCGAAAAGGATACTAGAAAGCTGTTTAAACGTTCATGGCTTGTTTGCAACTCGAGTCGAGCCAAAAGAGTGGGACTATCAGCAAAAAAATAATAATAAAAAATAATAGGGCTAGGAATGCAATTAAAAACATAAATTGGGTTTCTAAACGTTAGAATTCATTTTAGTCTTCCGAAAAACATAATTGGTCGCGAGGCAACTATGACAAGCTTGGACTTCATCTTGGCATTAAGGTCTTTTGCATCTCTTTAAAGGTCTTGGAGGATTTGGGATCAAGGATCTTAGGCTTTTTAATCAAATTCTTCTTGTCAAGACTCTTGGTTAATATTTACAGGGTCTATTGATTCCTTGGTCTACCAAGTACTTATGGCCAAATATGGAAATGTTCATTCAATTTGCTCAATTAAAGTCAATGGGAATGCAACTACTATTTGGAGAAGTCTATTGCATGGTCGAGCACTGCTTCATGATCATATTCAATGGAATATTAGAGATGGTTCCACAACCAAAGTATGGGAAGATGCATGGATTCCAGGAATTTTACCTACGCACTTATGTGCTATCATAGGGGATCCTTCTTTGTCAAGCAAGGCTATAATCTAGAATTGTGGAGATAGTATTCATCTCTCTTGAACCCTATAGGCAATGCTCTGAGCTGCTTGTCACATCCTCAATTTCCAACCACTTTTAAGTCTATATGGGCCTCCCATATTCCTAAAAAATATAAATCATTTTTATGGAAATGCTTATTGCAGACTTTGCTGACAAGAGCACATCTTGCTACCCATGGGGCTCTGATGGATCCTTTATGGCTCTGATGGATCGTTCCATTTTTTATGGGAGCATGTAGCATCTCAGGATATCTAGGGCAATTTCTGTTCGCGCCCTAAGCTATCTGCTTGTTTGTCTTTTGAGGCATGACTTACTTCTTTCTTGAGTCATCAGAAGCATCATTTTCCATGTTGGCTTCAGTTCTTTTTTTACACCCTTTGGACCATCTAGATCTATTGTAATGAGTAGATTTTTCAACATGCTACCTTCCATGGCTCATCTTTAATCATTAGAAAAGATGAACTTCTGTTGTAGATTTCTCTAGTAAGGGATTTCCAACAAAAGTTTGCCTTTTTTTCGTATAATCCTCCTCCCAATATATGTGGAACTTGGGGTAAGGGTAGGGACCATTAGCCCCCAGTTGAAGCCAAAACATTTTGCCACAAATAGGGCATGGTGAAACTTGAATGACATTGGTGCACGGCTTGGGTTTGGCTAGGCATCAATGGACCTCCAATTAGTCGAAAAGGCTTTCTTATTCCAGATTACGAATTAGGCTTAGAGGCCAAACTTTAGGTTATTCATGAAGTTGTACTTTTCACATCCACCCACAACCTAGCCTTAGTAACAAGTTTGACAAATTGTTCACAGGCTCTCCGGGTGCTCTTTGGTGCTCTATCTCTCAGCAACTCTCTCACTACTTTCATCCACCAGACTGTTCATCTATTGAATTCCTTTTAGCATTGCTTTGTCATTATGATTTTGAAGCAAAAATTTACTTCCGCTCGTCAACATGCTTATTCTATGCTCACTTAATCCTCTGTTTTTTATTAATTCTAATTACAAAAAAAAATCATATACATATTTAAAAAATTTAAGTATTTTCTCCTTTTTACTAATGCTATTATGCTTGGTGATAGCAATCCGAATGGTACTTGAGTATGGCTTCTTTAGGGAACAAGAGGTCTAGAATAAAAAACAATGGAAGGGGCCATAGAGCTGTTTGCCTAGGGGAATCCTTGGAAGGTTAATCTAAAAAGTGGTAGAGATTTGGATATATTTAATATTTAATAACTTGTTCATAATCAAGTCCACACTTTATGGGCTTTTGGTGTTTAAATAATGTAAGAATGAGTCCTTAGCAATGGGTGGGCTGAATTCCCGTTTGTCCATTTTGATTCCTTCCTTAAAAGAAACCTTTGTGGCCTAAGGTCCTACCTAATCCATAGCTGATTTTTGTAATCCTTATTACATGGATTTGCTCAGGTCGTGATCCATTTTTTATGTTCCTAGGCTCGTCATTTGTCTATAATGGTGTCAATAATGCAACTCGAAGTAGGGAAATTCAATAAGGATGTTTACATTTTCAAATCACCTGGGGCCTTTGAGCTTCTTGCCTTTATTGCAAAAAATTACTCATTAAATGTTTCTACTACTATGCCACATGGAACAATACACCATGCTTATGGTGTATTTACACTAGTTAATGGGTGTTAACAAGTGTTCCTGAATTAGTTATGTAGTATGGGTTTGTGATTGGATTGTATGTAACCAATTGGATTGTATGTAACCGGTACGTGATTAGTTTAAAGTTATGTTTGGATTGTATGAAACTTGTGATCTTGATGGTAGGCAGTTTTATAGGTTTGATTATCTAGAAAAATAATTTATTTATTTTATTTGTTTGAAACTAAGTTGGTATTATAAGATGTTCAAATTGATGGTATGGTTTGATGTTGTATAGTTGGTTGAATTGTGATTTGAATTTGTGATTGGTTTATATGTGACTGATGTATACTTAGCCTAGAATTGTGGTTATATTGCATGGAGCTGTTATATGATTGATGTCGAACTACACTTGGATTGTATGAAACATGTAATCTTAATGATGGATAGTTTTACAGGTTTGATTATGTAAAAAGGTGTGATTGTTTGATTCTAATTTATCTCAAATTGATTTGATATTGTATAAAACTGGGTGTTGATGGTCTAGTTTCAATGCAGTATGATTAGTTAGAATTGTAGTCTAAATTTGTGAATGGATTCTATATAATCAATGTATATTTAGGCTAGACTTTTGATTAGATTGTATAAACTTGCGTACCATTAGTGTTAGACAGCGACTTGATTATATAAAACAAGTGCTCCTAATGATGAACAGTTTTACAATCTTATTTGTTTGAAACTAAGTTAATATTGTACAAGACTGGAAGTTAATAGTCTAGCTTCATTGTAATATAATTAGTTAAAATTTTGATCCAAATTTGTGTTTGGATTTTGTGTAATTGGTGTATATTTAGTCTAGAACTAAATCAGATTATATTATATGAAACTAGTATATGATTAGTGTGAACCTACAGTTGGATTATATACAATTGGTGATTCTAATAATGGACAATTTAACATGCTTGACAATGGTGGATGTATGTAAAATATTTTGGGGTCCATAAACCCCTTTTTTTTCTACAAAAATGTTATTAAGAGATATATAATTAAGTAATTGAGCCTTTTTTATTTTTTTTAATGGACTCTCACAATTTTTATAATATCTATTGGAATACAAAAATATGTCTCTCCTATCCTAATAAAGATAAGAAATAAGCTAGTCACTTTTCTCCTCTAACAATTAGAATATTGCCAAAAGTCCTATACTGGCCCTTTAACTTCCATACATGTTATTGGTTAGGCCTTGGACTTTTTTTTCCGTTTCTTATTTCTAATTCAAACGCATGGAAAAATTGTGGAGTTAAATTGAGTACATGATAAAATAAATAAGCTAGGTGGGAAGAAATATATATATATATATATATATATAAGGGCTAAAGGGGGAGTTTTTCTCTTTTACATTTTGATACAACATGAATATCTTATTAACCTTCTTCATATTTTCATATATTTTTCCAGTTGTTCAACTAATGACACAAAAAAATGCTAAATCAAAGTATTTTTCAGATTTTCTTTGAAAATATATTTTTTTCATCATTATATTGTAGCATATGTGAATTTACAAGCTTCATCACATAATGTTAGGTTTTAATAGTTTTATGTGTATATAGACCCCATTGTAAAATATTAGATCTGCCACTATGCTTGATTATCTAAAAAATTATGATTCTTTTATTTTAATTTACATGAGTTGGTATTATATCCATCTGAGGTTAAAGTCTTCAAACAAGCAGGTGTTTCTTTCATAAGTGCATGTTAGGTACTGTTTCATTAATTTCAACTCAGATTTTATGAAGAAGGAAATGCTATCAACAACTAAGTATGTTCATTATGCGATCATTAATATTTTCTCCTCTTGAATTTCTTTAATATTTTTAAATTTAATTAACTTATAAAAGAATGAAGAGTTGTTAACTTTAACGATTTCTATTAATTGATGGACGCACACACCATAAGTATACCAGAATTTAACGTGCCACATCATTTGTACTAGCTTTTTAATACCTCAAGCCCATATTCTTTGCAACAATTATTAGTTTGGGCCATTACACATTTTTACAATATTTTCATATTCAATAATTTGTTTTATCATTTTTTTTGTAATAATTCTGTGTTCACATTTTTGTTCTTTTTAATAAAGAGTAAAAGTGAAAACAATACATATTTTTCATCTCCCTTAATCTCCACATTAATCTCACATGTGTCAAAAAACATGAGATAGATGAAGTAATAAAGATGAAAATATTGCAAGACAACTCAAAATAGAATATGTTGAAAACAGTTTGGGACAAATGAAATATTATCATCCTACAACTTGCGTGATACTCTCTTTTTCCTAAATTGGTTGAAACATTTAAGTTTGGATGAAGTATCTCATACTCCTAATATAGTTGCTTGCATGGTTGAATGACAGAGAGTGAAAGAAAAATTGTTGATACTAACGAAACAGCCACTACGACCCTACTTGAGATATGGCGCATGCAATCCCAGTGATGACCATTAAATCTGCTAACTGATCCTTGTTGAAGTGAAACTTGGCCTTAAAGTAGTTCTGCAGAACCAAGAAAGAAACAAACAAACCAACTTGTTATTCCTCCTTGGTTGCCTCCCAAAAGGACAGAAAAGAAAAGCGAGAAAGAGACACATAAAAAAGATATACCAACATCCGTAAGATTGCTGAAAAAGAAACAATCACAGCTTGCGAAAATACCAAGCTGAGATTGCACATCATTCAAGAAAATTTAGGTAAATAGGTACCCAGAGAACATGATAAACAAAGCAAAAACCCATTATGTGAGACTAATTGGTACTCGTAGGAGCAAGTTCTTTCGTTCGCATAGGAGATGAAGCAAATGAAGGGGCTGGTAAGATTAAGCAGTGACCTGGTCTTCAACAATGAGAGCATATCCTGAAGCGAGAGCATAGCCCAAACCAAGTTGCTAATAACTTCATTTGAAATTACACCAAAAACTACGTCTCAGTCATCCTATAGATCCCCTAGATTTTTTGAACGGCAAATGCATCCATATCAAATCACACAGTACCCACCAAATACTAAAGAACTAAGAATTAACAAAAGCTCCGACACTCCAATACTAATCCGATGCAACTTATACACCAAAGAGAAGCAGGAAAAAGAATCATCAAAACAGGAAAAAGAATCTCTCTTTTTCTCCCTTATGGCATCGCACAAGTCGAACATCTGGCAGACAGTTTCCATTTTTCTGATTTTGTTTTTTTTTTACTTAGTTCATCTTTCCTTCTCTCATCCAATTGAAACAATTTTTTTTTTGTTTTTTGACTTGATTATTCTTCTTTCCTTTTATTCGTCTAATTTTTTTCTTTTACGGAATAATTTTACAGTTACTCCTTCATTTTAAGGAATGTAACCTAATTTGAACATGCCTTTAAAATTTTAACGCATTATTTTTTTATAAGCACTAGAGTAGCGACATCCAAATGACAATAAAGGGACAATACGAATTGCTTTAATCTAATTAATAAGCCTACATTATTCATGGGTCATGCGCAAGGCGTGCGGGGGTCGAGACACATGACGTTGGATAGAAAATTGTTCATGGTTTTACTGTTATTTACACGATTGGGCCATTGGTAGAGTAAAACGAAATGAAGCCTCTCTTATCTATCTCAAACAAGCTCAACAATGGAAGATCGCAGGTTTAGCCCATCGGTGGCACCAATTCGGATCTCTCTCATTTTTTTGGGCCTTGTTATTGATCTCCCAAGTCAGCTCCTGTTTGTTCGTGCCATATCCACTGTAGGTGAACTAGACCCACCCATTAGACGTCCCTAAGTGGCTCTCTCCTTGCCTTCTCTCCCATCTATTTGCTACTGCCCTTTTCTTTTCCTTAGGTAAATGAATCCTCCATGTACCCCACCTCTTTAGTTATCTCCCTGGTCAAATGCAAAATGACTTGTGCCGCTTTTACCTAATTCTCTCACATATTTGCCTTTACTGTGGTCCCTAAATTACTAGGCTTATATGTTGCCTACCAATGTATTGGTTTATTTCCTACGCCCAGCAAAAAACTATTGAGCACCCTCAATTTTAGCTAGATGTAAAAGACAAAAGAGAAGCTTCTTTTTATTTAACTTTACTAGTGGTCCAATCTTGTAAATAACACCAAAACCATGACAAATTTTCTATGCTAACTTGCAGGTCGTCTTGACTCGTAAATGACTAGCACATGACCCTTGAATAATGTAAGCTCATTAATCAGATTAAAGCAATCAAACTGCCTAGAAGCTTTATAGAACCACCGTTCAAATGGCTTGAGGGTTACCGGTTTTAAATCATTTTAAGTTGTTCTAACTGGTCCAATTTGTCTAATTTTGATAACATTTTGTATATTTGACATATGTCCCTAACTTTTTCTAAAAGCGCTTGTGACAAGGCAATATAAGTTCTTTGGCACCTTAGTAATTATCACAAACTTTTAGCACTTTTTATTAGCTCAAGAAAACAACAAAGATATCATTTTCAGAAGAAATAGAAGTACAAATTTTGGGTCTTATAATGGATTCAATAGAACATAGATTTCATTTGTATATCCAATAGCTTCAATAGATCTTTTGCTTCTTTATTTTTTAACCTCAAGCTTAGTGGCTAATACCATACTGGATCTAAAGCCCAACATTAAGGCACACACAGCCTAATAGAGCCTGACTCTATAAAAGAAGACCCTAATAGCACTTTATGGTATATTTTGAAACCTTATTCTCGATAACTCTTTGTTGTTTTTGGAGATCTAACTTGACCATTAATGGGTTCTCTCCAGATACACAATCTAGGGTCCTAATGATGTCTTTTTGTGTAGGTATCCAGTCCATGTTGCCCAATAGCTTGAAGACCAATCCGTCTAGCTTGGTTAGTAGCTCCCCTGTTCGGCTATTAATTTGGCACCATTTATGGAAACCACATGGTGAACATCAGGAGACCATAATATGGCCATGGATAGCCCAATTATGAGAATGTCACTGATGGCAGAAGGAAACCTAAAGAACTAGTGGGGGTCTTTCACGGCTAGGATGCAGGACAAAGAATAATGGGGGAGGAGCCCATGCTATGACCTCCAGATGTAAGAAATGATGACCAATTCTAGGCCGTTTAGCATGTGCTCTTTGTAAAAGCTCTATAAATACTTCCCATTGTTCAGAGCCATGGTAAATAAATCCTAAGTTATTTTTCCTCAAATGAGAATTTTATTAAACAAGTTAAGCAACTAAAGTAAGCCCCATAGGGGTTCTTAAATGTTAATCAGCACCTAAGGTTTATAAGGGCAAGAAAGTAATTTTGACCCAAGTTGGAAGCATAGCAGTAATTTCAGTGAAATTATTGTCATGTAAGTGATAGTGACTAAAATTGTCAAAACCATCAGTGTTGTGACTCATTAGAACCAATAAGTGATGGGGAAAGGCTTATTTGTACCAAGTAATTAAAGAAGTTGAAGGCTTAAGTGTTTTGATTGCCTTAAGTATATTATTAGCTTAGTGGGTAAATGGAGAGATTGGTACTCTCTCATTGAAGCCTAAAAAGAGTTTGTTAGAGCCTAAATTAGGAGCTTAGCTAAGTAAATTAAGAGGCTAAGCAAGATTAAGGGTGGATAGGGGATTGGGTTGAAAAGAGATATTTTAGAGCTACAGCTCCACTATTCATCTTCTCCTTCTTTGTGCCAAACCTGCAACCCTCTCCTACACCACGCAATCCCAACACAAATCTTCACTTTAGTCTATGCTTTTCATGAAAATGAAGCCCCTAAAGCTATCACAACAAGCCCTTAGCAAGTTCTTGAAGGATTTGGTGCATTTGGAGGTGTTTTTAGAAGGTTTTTGTTGGTTGAGCTAAAAACCTAAGGTAAGGCACTTGCTAAGTTTTAAGTTTGTGCTAAAGGTGTCAATAAGTTAGAAATAGTCTTGATAAGCTAAATGTGGTTCTTGATTTCAAAGGAACCAAACTTGGAAGCCATTAGAGCTAGTTAGAGCTTTTGTTGAATAGTTAGTTAGGTTTGTGCAAATCTTCATTTGAGGTCAGGGATGTATGTTATGGCACGATTAAAATGATGCATAAGTAATGTTAGAACACTTGAGAGTGAGTTGAAATAAGCCAAAAGTGATGGGAATTTGTTTGGGTAATATTTGGAATGAGATTGGCCGAGAAAGGGGCAAAGAATTACAGCTCCATGGGTTAATGCGGTCACACTAATTTTTTTTATTTGATCATTTCAAATTAAAGAGGTCTTAACCAAGTCAACAGGCTCCATAAGCGAATCTACTAAGTTACCTAAGTCGAGTTCAAGGGAATTTGGCCTAGTTTGGCCACTAAGTTCAATTACCTGACACAACAAGTAAGGGAAAGTTAAGAGTAAGAGGTGAGTAAGTGACAATTTACTTTAAGTAGCCCCTAAAAGGCAGGCAAGGTCAAGTAAATGACGGCTTACTTAAAGCACCTATAAGGAGGACTTCATGGGGTTTAATCAAATGCTAGCATCGGATACGAGGGTCAATATCCAAGTACCCCAGTCATATGAGTTCACGGAATTAAGAACACCTTTGGGTATAAGGAAGTATTAAGTGCATAAACATGTGCATTCACTAATCCATCCATTTATTACATTGCATTATTATTGTTGTTTACTAATTGTATGTGTTTATTCTTTGTTGTGTTGTTTGATTGCTTGGGTTGTTTGTATATATATATATTGCTTGCATGTCTGCATATATTTTTCTTGTAGGTGGAAAATCCCTTACTGAGTACTTTTGAGTACTCACCCCTTAAGTGTTGTGCAAGTATTAAGTAGGCTAGTCAGGCTTAACAGTTGGTAAAGGGTAGCTGTTAAGGCTAAGTTTTATTAGATTGAAGGTACTCTTTAAGTGGGAAATCTTGTGTTTTTTGAGCTACTTGTAGTATAAGCTAGTACTAACGAAAGTGTTTGCCTTATAGTGTGAGGCTAGATAAGTACGAGGAACATGTGGCTCATCACTTGAAGGTAACTTGTTTGGATGAAAAACTAAGGATGGATCTTAGTAAATATTGTTGTCACTATTATATGTTTGACATTTTTTATATTAAGTGTTGCCTCTACTAGTGTCCATTGGTGTGTATAACACTAGGGTTACATTTGGGTGCATATAAGGTTAAGATGTATGCATACAGTTATTACTTAAAATTAAAGCAACTACAATTTTCATGTGTTGGCTCATTTTAACTTATGTTTTAGGAACTGCTGTGCCACAGTTTTCTTTATAATTTTATTTAATTGTTATTGCATAGCCAGGATGACTCATGCATATTTTCTATGTAGGGTAGCCTAAATAACTAGTTGCACGTAATGATTTAAGTTACTTTTGAGTAATAGCTAGCCAATGGTAAACTAAGTGGGATCATAGTTCCCTAAAAACCTACCAGTGGTTATAAATTTAGGGCACTAGGGTCATGTTCCACTACAGTTAGTATCAAAGCTGGTCCGTGGCCTTAGTAGAGGCAATAAGTGACTATGATCCAAGTGTGTCCATGTGCTAACTATGGTTAGTACTACTTATAAGTATTCCTAGAGTTGTTCTCTAGCTTTGGTTGGAGGTATATTAGCGGGAACCCCATAAGGTGCTTGTATTGAGGCAAGGCACCGAGAAAAGGTCAAAGTGGCCCTATGTTGTTAGCCATAGGGAAAATGGAAATTTTGTTGTACAGTCCCAGGAGCACTACGGTATGAGTAGCCCAATGAGCATACCCAACCCTTGAAGGAATGGGGACTATGGTTTATGCCTAATGGGTAAAGGTTGAAGTGTGCTAAGGCCTACTAGTATATTGAGACCAAGGAAGGAATCCCCACCCTAAAGGAAAGACCAAAGTCAAGGAAATGTTTATAGTTTTGTGGATAAGGACAAAATTCAAAGACTAGTTGAAGATCCTAGGGGTAAGGGCCAAAGGGCGCTAAGTTATAAAAGGTGCACCAAGGCCAAGTAAACCATCATTACCCAAGAGCAAGGGCAACATGGACACCAAGAAAGCGTTAGGCTGTGGGGTAAGGGCTTAGTTGCACTAAGACCATATCTACACTCGAACCAAGAGAATAACATCTCCATCCTAAGGTAAGTTAAGCAAAAGCTCGATAAGGACCATTTATTTTGGAGTCCATGGAATCTAAGGGAGAACTAAGGAAAAGCAACACAAACCAAAAAATGAGGCTATGTGCTAGGTGTTTGGAAGCTATGAAGGTAAAGTACTAAGGGCATGAATATGCTCAAGGTCAAGGCCTGAATAAGGCTAAGGTCAAAAATGCCTCAATCACCAGGGAAGTGTCGCTAGTAATCGAACGCAATCAAGAAGACTTACTCAGACCAATTGATTGTTTAAGGAGCCCATGAAAAAAAAAGGTACCTTTAAGTTTACAACATAGTGGTAAGCAATTTTTATTGTTTGAACTGCTATGTCTATTGTTATGACTAGCCTACCTAAAAAACTAGGATTGTGAAAAGGTGTGGGTATATGAGCTCATAAGAGCCCAAAAAGGTAAGCTTTGATTATACCCTTGGAGTGGTTAAGGTTTTACTTAGAACCTTAACACTAGTAGGATGCAGTGATCTGTGGTTGTAGTTTGTTGAATAGTATGGCAATGCTTAGGGAGAAGATCATTTAGGGGGTATAAGAGTTGACTTAACCATGCCAGTCATAAATGATCCTTGGAAGTATCCAAAGGGTAAGGGTGACTTGCATGGAAAAGTTGATAGGTCAAGTTATGAATTAAGCCTTAAGTTGATCAAACTTGTACCTATGGTGTAAGGAATACTTTATGCGCTATAGGGACAGTTTAAGAAAATACAACCTTAAGACAATTATGGCCAATCCAATTCTGAGAAGTGTTGCACACAAGTTACTAGGGGTTACCAAGAAAGGCCAGATTGAATTCTCTAAGCACCTGTAACTAAGGTAAGAGGGCATATAAAGCCAAAAGTTAACTTCAGGAACTTGAAGTTGTGGGTGAAGAGAAAGTAAGTGGTACCCTAAGGACTCGTAATAATTGCGATAAGTTGATCAAATGAAGGTTAAAGACCATAACCCATAGGTCCCAAAACTATGAAGTTGTCTTAAAGGTATGGTTCCTTAATGAGGGGAGTATGTTGACTTTTGGTAAGTTGGTCAATGTTCAAGAGTTAACATGAGCCTTAAAGACTAAAAAGGTGACATTTGGATCCTTAGGAAATTTACAACCCGAAATGGGAGTGAAAGAGGGGACCATGCAAACACTGTTAGTCGAGTGGCTTTAAGGACAAACCAAGTAAGTTAAAAAGGAGTTGTTCTCAACAACATAAAACTGGGACCTAATAGTTGATGAGAATACCCATGGAGACAGAATGAACTTCAACTAGTAGACTTATGCCTGGTATTTTTTTTATGATCTATGTTGACCGAATGTTGCTCATGAAAAGTGAAAGTGAATTGGGTAGTGTTCTTCAATGTGTGGGAGTTCAATTAATTTAGATAATGTTGTTTATTGCCAGTTCAAAACATTTAGGAAAGCTTTAAACCAAAAGGCTAAGAGTGTGATCCTAAGTTAACCTAAAGGTTCATAAGAAAAAAAGTCTCTAAGATCCACAGTGTACTCCACAATCGAAAGGTCCAGATGAATCAGAAAGAATCGGCAAAGTAATAGATGGGTGTAAATGCCAAATTATGGTCTTAAATATAGAAAAGCTCAAGATGGAGCTATGTGTGAGTAGAAGTAATATCTTCATTAATAGGTTTATGGCAACTGAAAGCTGAGGTTCACTGAAAAATTAAGTGAGCTTAAGGAGCCTAAAAAGAAAATGGAATTCTTTATTTTCTTAAGGGATAAGAAGTTAGCTAAGTATTTTAAGAGTCTAAGTGTTGTCTGCTGATGAATAATAAAGACTCTTGAACAAGTAGGTGGCCAAGAAAGGAACCAAAACCTCGAAGGAAGATCATTGAGGCTAAGGTATTTGGAACTACCTAGAGAGTCCCAGAAGTTGAGCTACTGAATGATAACCTTGAATCACTAAGAGCCCAAAAGGATGAGTCATAATAAAGGCTTTAAGAAATCTTAGTGTTCAAAGAGACTTCATATACTTAAGTGAAATATAAGACAAAGATTTGCCAAGCAAGACTTCCTCGGGCATAAGGAGGTTGTAGGCCTCAGTTAAGTCTAAGGGTGCATACACTATGGGTTATGAATGTGTAGATCACACTAAGTAATCATGGTGGTTAGCACATAAGGATGGGCTAATGAGGCAAAGACCTAAGAAGTTGCCCAATTTTCAGAAGGCAAGATGTAGGTATCAAAGTGGTCCCCAAGAAAGCATAAGGTCAGTAAGTCTCATTCAAGTATAAGAGTTCAAAAAACTCATGGGTGGCATTTAAATTGTGTGAACCCAATGGGTTTAGGGTGTTAACAAAGACCCTATGGATTCCGTGAGAAACCAAGATAAGTATAAGGGCAAATGCAAAATGCTAAGTTGGAATCAAGCAAACTGGAATTCCTGAGAAGGCCAAGCGTATGGCACGAGTTGTGGGACACAAAGTGTACCAAAGTGTGTGAGCTAAAGGAGAACCGTGAAAAGCTAAACGCCAAGAGTCCTAAGGGCTTCCTAAGAAAAGTTAAGGAGGGTCATCGTGCCCAAGAGAACTCAATGCCAATTATACACCCAAGGTGGCCAAGTAATTAAGCTAAGGCCTAAAGGTCGCGGTAGTGACCTGTTGGGCAGTGTGGGGTATTTAAAGCACCTTAGCAAGTTTATCAATGGTGCTAAGGATTAGAGTTAAGTAATTTGGAGAGACCTAAGAAAAGGCGATAATGGCCTAGAACACCCCATGGCAGATAAAGCCAAGTTGATTAAGGAATGACTTCTAAGTAATAAAGAATGAATGAGCATGCTAAAGGTGTCTTAAGAAAAAAAGGCCAAGAAATGGCTAGGTGACTAAAGGCTAGTCAAGGACCCTGAGCATGTTAAGTGATTGCCTAGAGGAGTCAATTGTTGAAGAATTAGGTAGTGTGTGATACACCTAAGGATACCCGAAATATAAGAAGTCTATGTCGACTAAGAAGCCTATACCAAGATCAAAGGTGTTAGACTTGTGAATGTCCTAAAGTGGCTACAAAAACCTAAGGTAGTAAGTATGAATGGCAATGGAATCATACTTAAGGCGCTAAAATGCAATGGCACCAAAGGTAAGTTATCATAAGAAGTATGTGCCTATGGCATTAAAGGGCAACAAGATTAAAGATGCACCTAAGAATTGACTTGAGTGCCTAAGTCATGTTTAAGAGTTACTAAGTCAAAAATGTGTCCTGAGCACTAAAGGGCACTAAGTGGCAACAAAAGTTGATGTAACCTAGGTGGCTTAAATGTCTAAGATGAGTGCAAGCATTGGCAAGTTGAATTGTGCCAAGAGCGCTAAGGTGGTGGTAACTAAGAAACAACTAAGTAAGGCTTGAAAGCCTAAGTGAAGTGTAAGATTGTGACAAGTCCCACCAAGGGTAAAAACTCCAAGTAGAAGACTAAGCATTCCCAAAGGTAACCCAACAGGGAGAATGGCTAAAAGGGAGCAAGTTAGCTCCAAGTTACGTAGGCTTAAGTGAAAATTAGGAGTATGGGGATGTGCCTTGTGAATCAAGGTAAAGCATCCACCTTATATGTAATGTCTCCAAGGAAAGGTCTCCTAAGAAGTACCTTAAGAAGTTTCTTGACTGACCAGTCAAGAAGCAAAGAACATAAAATGAGCTTGTGTTTAAGGAGCTATAGGCAACCATAGTAAGGAAAAGACCATGAGTAAAAAAACTGAGCAGAATATAAGAGGATTATTGTCCAAGTGTTGTGCTTGGTTAAGAATCAAAATTTGGAGGACCAAATTTCTTAAGGAGGAGAAAATTTAAAGGCTCTACAAGTATTTCCCATAGTTCGGAGCTAAGGTAAGTAAATCCCAAGTTATGTTTCCTCAAATGAGAATTTTAATAAACAAGTCAAGCAAGTAAACTAAGCTTCATAAGGGTTCCTAAGTGTTAATCAAAACCTAAGGGTTGTAAGGGCAAGATAGTAATTTTGACCCAAGTCATTAACATGACAGTAATTTCAGTGAAATTATTGTTATGTAAGTGAAAGTGACTAAAATTACCAAGACCATAAGTGTTGTGGCTTATTAGAACCAATAAGTGATAGGGAAGGGCATATTTGCACCAAGTAAAGATGTTGAGGGCTTAAGTGTTTTGATTGCCTTAAGTGTGTGGTTAGCTAAAAGGCTAAGTGGAGAGATTGGTACTCTCTCATTGGAGGCTAAAAAGAGTTTGTTAGAGCCTAAGTGAGAAGTTTAGCTAAGTTAATTAAGAGGTTAAGCAAGATTAAGGGTGAATGGAGGATTGGGTTAAAAGGAGATATTTTGGAGCTAGAACTTCACTATTCATCTTCTCCTTTCCTATGCCGAATTCATAGCCCTCTCCTCCACCATACCATCCCAGCTCAAATCTTCATTTTAGCCTAAGATTTTCATGAAAATGAAGAGCCCAAAGATATCTCAACAAGCCCTTAACAAGTTCTTGAAGGATTTGGTGCATTTGGAGGTGTTCTTGGAAGGTTTTTGTTGGTTGGGCTAAAACCCTAAGGTTAGACATTTTCAAAGTTTTGATTTGATTCTAAAGGTTTCAATAAGTTAGAAATGGTCTTGATAAGCTAAATGTGGTGCCTGATTTCAAAGGAACCAAGCTTGGAAGCCATTGGAGCTAGTTGGAGCTTTTGTTAATAGTTGCTTTGATTTGTGCAATCTTCATTTAACGTAAGGGATTTATGTTATGGCATGATTAAATGATGCATAATTAGTGTTAGAACACTTGGGAGTAAGTTGAAATGAGCCAAAAGTGATTGGAATTTTTTTGGGTAAGATTTGGAAAGAAATTTGCCGAGAAAACGGTGAAGAATTGTAGGTGCAAAGGGTCAATGTGGTCACACTGATTTTTTTTATGTAATTGCTTTGAGCTAAAGAGATCCCAATCGAGTCAACGGGCTTGGTAAGAAAATATGCTAAGTTGCCCCAGTCGAGTTCAGGGGAACTTGGCGAAGTTTGGCCACTAAGTTCAATTACCAAGCACAACAAGTAAAGGGAAGTTACGGGTAAGAGGTGAGTAAGTGACAATTTACTCTAAATAGCCCATAAAAGGTGGGCAAGGTTAAGTAAGTGACGGCTTATTTAGGGTGACCGTAAGGAGGACTTCATGGGGTTTAATCAAGTGCTAGCATTGGGTACAAGGGCCAATATCCAAGTACCTTTGCCGTATGAGCTCACAGTAATTGAGAAAACCTTTGAGTGTAAGGAAGTCTTAAGTGCGTAAACATATGCATTCACTCATCCATCCATACATTACATTGCATTGTTATTGTTGTTTGTTAATTGTTTGTGTTTATTGTTTGTTGTGTTATTTGGTTGTACGGTTTGTTTGTCTATATATATTGATTACATGCCTGCATATATTTTCCTTGCAGGTGCCAAATCCCTTATTGAGTACTTTCGAGTACTCAGCCCTCAAGTGTTATGTAGGTATTAAGTGGGTTAGTCTAGCTTAACAGTTGGTAAGGGGCAGCTGTTAAGGCTAAATTTTATTGGTGTGAAGGTACTCTCTAAGTAAAAATCTTGTGTTTTTTGAGCTACTTGTAGCATAAACTAGTACTGACTAAAGTGTTTGCCTTATAGTTTAAGGCTATGTGAGTATAAGGAAAATGTTGCTTATCACTTGAAGCTAGCTTGCTTAGGTGAAGAGCTAACGATGGATCTTAGTTAACATTGTTGTCACTATTGTATGTATGAAAATTTTCATATTAAGTGTTACCTCTACTAGTGTCCATTGGTGTGTATAGCATTAGGATTATAGTTGGGTGCATATAAGGTTAAGATGTATGTACAAAGTTATTACTTGAAGCTAAAGCAACTACGATTTTCACATCTGGGCTTGTTTTAACTTATGTTTGATAAATTGGCGTCCTACAGTTTTCTTTGTAGTTTTATTTACTTGTTATTGCATAGCAAGGATAAATCATGCATATTTTTTGTGTAGGGTAGGCTAAAGAACTAGTTGCACGTAATGATTTAAGTTACTTTTGAGTAATAGCTCACCAATTGTAACCTACATGGGACCATAGTTCCCTAAAAGCCTACTAGACGTTATGAATTTAGGGCACTAGGGCCTTGCTTCACCACACTCTTTAAGTAGTTAAAAACTATAATCTAGGAGGAGATCAGGAGGGCCTTACATAGGGCTTAGGATGAGGGGGAAAAAAGTCGCCTACCTTAAAAGGTGAGGGCAAACTTGTACCTAAGGACCCTCCATAAGCATCCCAGGTACGATTTGATGGCCTAGGAGCTAGCGATGTTAGCAAGGTCTTTAGGAGGCTACATTTGACGAAAGAATGACTAAATGTAGCAAACCTTCCATTGTGTAAGAATTAGACACCTATGGTGGATATCAGCTATATGTGTATCAAGCCCTTCACGGACAAGATCAAGAATTTGCTAACCCCTAAGGGCTTTAGAATGTCTAAGATTGACCCCTATTATGGGTGACAAACCCTGTCAATCATTTAAGATCATACATCACCTTCATGAGTCTAGAACAGGCCACTGATGCGACAATGTGCAAAGCCTTTAATCCAATGTTGATGAGGGATTTAACAACTTGGTTTGGAAGGAATAGGGTCACCGATTCCACTCCTTTTGAGACTCCTCGTGGACCTTTCTACATTGTTTGGAATGAATAGGGGTCACTAGTTATACTCCTTTTGGGACTTCTCATGGACCTTTCTGCATCATTTTTTAGATGGGCTACTGAGTACACAACTAAGTCTAAAAAGTGCAAAACATAAATAAAAGAACAAAACATAAGAAGAGAGCACATATGAAAAATGTCATCCAAAATGACACCAAAAGCCCAAAAAGTAAAACCACCATCACTGTGCAGATCATGAACCAAGGTTGCAACATCAGATTCTATAATAATCCTTTAAGAACTTTTTACCTTTGCTTTAACAAGGCCTTGAAAAATGGCCATGGCTTCCATCATAGATGGCTAATCATACCACTTCCCAAAAGATAATGAGGAAATGTGTAGCAGTGAACTAATCGAATCACAAATGACAATCTTAGTCATGCGCTTATGCAAGAGAAAAGACATTGACATCTACATTGATTTTTATACAACCTGCAAGAGGAAGGGAACAACAAAAGGAGATGGGGTCACCTAGGGCCAAAAGGGAAGATGTAGCAGGGCCTCCAAATTAGTCGACTACACCTTTATCACCTCCACCAATTTTCTTGGGGTAAAGCAAATAGATTCAAACACCACATCGTTCCGATCCCACCATAAATATTAGCCCATAGTGATAAAAAAAAAAAAGGCTACTCCATTGTGAAATTCCACTCAAAAACCCCTTGAATAAGGAGATAGTAAGGGGAAAATGAGTCTCCATATTTAGATAGTCCTAAACTTTGATAGTGGAGGGGTAGGTTATTATTAAGATATGAGGAAGTAATTTTGAATCTAAGCCACAAGCTGGAGAAAAAGAAGGCACCTCTATATTTATAGTAATGAGGTTATCTTGAGTCAGAAGGGTGCTAACAATAGCCCCTTGCCAGAACATTTGATTCCTTGGATGAACCTGATGTCTTTAAAATAATTTCCACTCATGATTATCTTCCCATATGTGTAAGAAAAGTATCCTTATACCATTCTAAATCTAGCAAAGTTATACATCTTAAATTTTCAAGTAGATATTCATTTTTATGTTTTTACATGTTGTGCTCTGAACAATAAATGAATAGATGATTACGAACATGTATTAACAACAACAGGCACATTTGAATTTATTATGTTTCCTTCATGTTTTGTTGTAACATTTTTTCTAGAATTTTTCCCATTCTTATCTTAGTTGTAATATAAATCCAGTTGTGATCATTTTTGCTATTTTTTGGACTTGAATCATTAGGTCCCTTTTCTGTAACTACTTCAAACATAGGCATATATTGCATAGTATTTGTGTTTTGGTTTTTTGATAGATTATCAATGTTTCTTTCCCTTATAGAATCACCTTTATATTCAACAAAAATATGTGGGTCAAAATCATTTTGTAATCTTAAAATCAACTAGGGATGGCTTTGATGTGTATGGGTAAGGTACGGCCTAAGTTTTTGTTAGGCTTCCCCTCCCTTTTCTCCATTTTAAGATGACTTAGTTCTAAAGTTTCATTTTTTTAATACTGAGGCATAATAAGTTCTTAGATGCTTTCAATAGCACTGATGACATTAATTTGGAGACATTTCCATTTTTTATTTATGGAAACCTTATGATTTAGATTAGATTGTAAATTTAGCTACCTAGTCAGCTAAATCAGCAATTCTATCTTTTTGTTTCAATTGGAATCTTGGAGTTTTTGTATGAAAACGATTTGGTGACTTTGAAGTTTGAAAACTAAAGTTTTTTATAAGATCAAACTTATGTTTATTCAAATCTGTTTCAATTTAATTCATATGTTTACTTATGATGCATACCCCTGGGCCACCCTCATACACACTCTAGGAGTTCTTGAGGAGGTTGAAGTAAATAAGCTCGAATTAGAACATTGAAACATGTTTTAGAGCTCAAAGGCATTAATTTCTAGAGTACCTAAAGGGGAAGTAAATAAAGGAATTATGAAGTAGGTCTTTGGCATATTGGAGCTAAAATGGGCTATTCAAGCATGTGCCATACCCATGCCACCTTGAAGAGACACCAAGGATAAACAACGACACACCCGAGAACCTACATAGAGCCTCCCCACCAATTTTTAGGAAAAGAAGGCTTTGTTTGCATTCTTTGCCCTACTAGTGACTTCATCCATAATGTTTCATCCTTTCTATGTAAGAAATGTAGTCTATGCTTTAAGGGAGGTGACACCATTGAAAGGCTCAAAGTGCACCTACAAACCTTAATGATGCAGGTTCAAGCTCAAAGGATCTGCAACCACTCAAAAAGGAGCTATTTCATGTCAATATGCATTTATTACATTATTTCCTATCTAGTCACACCAAGAGAAGGCAACATACTTGAGAAGAAGTCAAACGGTTATATTTTTGTTCCATCATGCACAATTAAAGCCAAAAGAGGCCAATATGGTGCCAAAAGGAGTCCTATGTGAATGTAAACATTTGGGATGTCTTCTAAGTTGCCTAAACATGGATTTACATGAATTAAGATGTTTGAGTGGTCAGGATACGTTCAGGAACAAGTTGACTGCTTAAAACACACTTTACACATGTTTTTTAGCGCATATGTACATTCCAACGTGTTTTGCATTCCAATTTGGTTAAGAGTTGTTTGTTCTAGCTAGAATACATTACTAATTACTATTTCTATTGTGAATTATGCTTATTTCAGTATTTATGTATTTTAACATTAGGACTCCTAAGTAGCTAAGAATTTTATTTCTTTCATACTTAGAACTTCTATTTCAAACAGAAGTAGTATTGTGTGCAAATGTACAACATTTCTAAGGCTTAGAATATTTATCAATAGGCTAGATATATTGTTGTAACATACAATTTTTGAAATATTCAATATTGCTTGAGAAGTTCTTTCTCTTTTGTTCTTTGTGAACTTAACTTGGTGCTTGAGAAAGCTAGGTTTTTTTATATGCTTTCTATACTTCTTACTTTTAGCCAAAAGTTGGTTCAGGGTGAGGGTTTCTCCAATCTCTTGGAAGGTGTTTTGTGGAGCTTGAAGCATCTTAGGTGAGTTTCTTGGTCATACACCAGTAAGATTCGCATCAAGTAGTATTAGAGCAACAAGTTCCAAACCAATGACATATACAACATTTTCATTTCTTCATTTTGTTCTTTCATTATTTCTAGTTGCTGTCATTCTATTTTCATCAAATCTAAGTTGTTTCTTTATGTTGCAAGCCTACTTTCATTCATTCCAGCCCCTTTGTCTTAATTGCATTCAATTTGTTCCATTCGATTTTTCATGTGTTTCTTGAGTCCAACCCCTTTTTCTTCCACTTTTTACATTCATGTCCTTTGTTTCTTTCAAATTTCATCAATTCTAATCTATTTCTCTTGGTTTTAGGTGATTTCAAATCATTTCTAGGCTTGTTCATCTGATCGCATTAAGAACATCATGATCCAACCTACCTTGTGTTCTTTAAGTCCAGCACATTATTTCTCAATCTTTTGATCCAAATATTCTTATTCCCTTCATATTTTGTTAATTCCATTTACTTTTTTTATACCTAACTAATTCTATTCGATTCCCATTGATTTTAGGCCAAAGTGTGCAAAATTCAATGAGAAAAGCACATTTTACATCCAAACATGTTCAAATGTCCCATATCCATTCCAATTCATCCATAACCCCATTGCTTCATTTTTTTTTTTATTTCCTACCTCCATAAACAAGAAAAATCCAAAAGAAAGGCCCAATAGTTAGGTTGTTTTGATACATAAAATTCTGCCTTAAATTGTTGAATATTTCTGTGCTTTCAATCTTTACTGCAAATCATTAGTTTCTTTTGCTTTCTTTTGTAACAAGAAACTTTCTTGCAAGTTTGTACAGCAAGGACACAACAAAGAAAAATGTTAATATAAGAAAATATTGCCTGTTTGCCCAAGTTTTCTTAGTTTTATACCAAAAATAACATTTTAGCCTAGTTTTGCATCTTTTATATTCTTTCATATATTTCTTGCAACCTTTCATTGTGAGAGCTTTCAAAACCATAAATTTTCATTGTGCAATCACAGTTTCTGTCCAAAATCTTCATTTTCAAAGAAATTTAACTTTTCTTGTGTATTTTGAGATTAGTTTGTTTAGAACTCTAAAGAACTCTTTGATAGAAATATTTCATTAATAAATTGAATGTGAGTGCTATTTTGGAGAGTAAACACGTGAGGAAGTGTTGTGAGATGTTGTTTTTAGGAACAAAATAGTGAGGAGAAAACCTAAAGAATTAGCCCTCAATTGTTTTAAGGAAGAGGTACTACATGAAGGTCTTTTCCATGTTGGGTTTCGGGAGCCAAACAGCGCAGTAGAATTTAATCGAAACCCTCTAGAATCCAAGTGAAACGTGGTAAACCGGGTGTTCAAAAATTTTCATACTTAATTTTCGGTTAAGATCTCCCACTCAACTATAGAGTCGAATCACAAAACCTGAATAGTTGACGTGTTCAAGCTCTCTATGGTATCCACACGAGTCTCTCGGGATCACCACGCTTCCACCACTTCCCGGCAGATGCGTTTCTCTTGCGCTCGCAGTGTTAGCTTACGTGCTCCAAGGAATTGCAAAAGAAGAGTGCGACTGTCCTTTTTGGGAGGCTAGGGCAAGAAGCTTCGAATTTATCACTAAAAGTTGTATTTATAGTGAGACTCAACTTCTAGGCCTAATGGGTTTCAAAGCCCTAATCCAATTAGGCTTCAATTTCGGGCTTAATAATGACTCAACTTTTGGGCCCATTATTAATATGAAATTATTGTGAAACCATAACCCAAATAATTAGCCCATGCACTTTAATGATCCAAATAGCTTTATGTATGCAACCCAATAGGCTCTTACCACGTTGGCAATGATCATTAATCACATTTATGATCATAAGCAATGAACAATGTCTAGCAACACATCATTCCTACACAAGTAACAAGATTATTGGTGATTTGACTAAACATTTATGATCATCATCGATATATGTCATTGTCCCTTTGTCCAAGATATCAAGACTAAGCACAAGACATGGAACGTGTCATTTTTGTATAGGCCAATCTTTGGTTTCTTGATTACCGAGTAGACCAACTTAAACTGATGACATTGATATCGTATATCAACTCATCTGAGCATGGCTATACATTTTCTAAGTCTCACTCCATCAAGGGACCCGAAGATATCACTCCCGTTACATAGGAGGAACAAATCCCATCTTGATCATACAAATCCCTCCGCATGATATGTGGCATACCCAATGACCTTCTTCCAGTTCACTTAGTTACGAGCAACAAAGGAAAGTATCAAAGTATGTGACTCACATGTAGGGAACCTTGATGATCTTAGGTCGAAGGACTACATATACCATGATCACTATGAAAATCACTTCTGACACTCATATAACGATCTATGTAGTGTTCTCATGGTGAGTCGGTCTAATACACAGGTTCTCCAACTTGTACCCATATGTAAACTGCATATCTCATATTAGTTTTCACATATGCTAGTCATTATGTATTATTACAACCCACTTCACAATAATACTAGACCAGGGACATTTGAGAATATCATTATTCTAGGGTTACAATTATGTTTATTACATTATGCAAAAACAAAACAACAAACGTAATTGCTGGATTAATACCTTAATAAAATATCATGACTCAATGTGCAAAAATACAATCATCTCATGCTTGGCTTTTTGGGCACAACACTAACACTCCATACAAAGGCCTTAGTTAAAATGGATGAATTAAGCATGGCCATGGATGAGGGGAAGTGTGTAAATTTGATCAGCAGTACCATGGTAGAGGAGCTTAAACTACCATTCTATCCTCATTTTAAACCCTACAAGTTAAAATGGATTCGTCAAGATAGCGACATAGTAAGGCATATAATGCTAGTTCTTGTGACTATTGGCAAGTACTATGAATGGATACCTTGTAATGTTGCATATATGCCATGGGCACACATTACACTTGTCCGGTCATGGTGGAAAGCAATAGAAGCCATTCTTGATGAAAAGACAAGCGAGCTATGTATCTTGCACCATGAGAAGGAGATCATAATTGTTCTATTAAGTCTAAAACAGATTGCTAAAGATCAAAAAAGATTTTTGGTAAGGCTAAGAAGAGAAAAAAAATTGAGAGAAAAGTTGAGGCCTAAGAGAAAATCAAGGAATCAAAGGTTGAAGGAAAAACAGAAAAATGTGAGATGAGTGAAATTGAGAGGGAAGTGAGTGGTGGAGAGTTCTTGGAAGAAAAAATTGAGCAAGAAGTTGAGATGAAAATGAGTGTGAAGATCTTAAACCGAGTGAAGAAAAGAAGACCTATAGAGAAGCCTTCGCTTTCGACTAACTTCACAACTTCTTCTTTTAGTGTTGTTGTGTCTTCTTCTCAGGGATTCCAAGATGATGAACCAAAGGAAGCAAAAGAGATGGCACTAATTGAAGTTGAACTAAATGAGGTGCTTAAGGAAAGCCCAACTAAGATTTTGAGCATTGTTCTTCCTAGGCACAAAAATAAGGATACATTGAGACTAAAACCTCATTCTATAATATATTTCTCTCTTTTAAATAGGCTTGATATTATCTTGAATAGTTTTGATATGCTTAGATCATGCTTTGCTTCTAATGTTATTATGTAATATGGATATCATCATCCTAGAATGAGAGAAAGAAATAAGTATGTAATTTTGAAACAATTCAAATTCTTCAATTTTGTAAAATTCCTTTTTTTTTAGTTGTATGTGTTTTTCCAAAGAAAAATCCATTTTGGTGTTCTTTGTTTTTTATTTTGTTTGTTTTGCATCCATTTCACATTGTTTTATTTTGCCTTAAGTTAAATTTGTTTCTT
>SMDT01003042.1:0-205000 GCA_005392925.1 Aquilaria sinensis | reverse complement strand
TTCATTCTTGTTTGACTAAGAATCTTTACTTAGAGCTCTGTAGTCAATTTTAGGTGATTCTCTTGTGACATTTAATTGATAATTTGAGAAATTAAGATTAGATGATCTTATTAACCCATATTTCATATGTTTTGGTTTGTTGTGTAGGTCAATGACCTTTTTTCTAGAATAAAAGTGCCAATTCTATATAAGGGATGTAAAACATCCTCTATAAACTCTTTACCTTCTCCTACCATTTTCTCATGCTCAGATTCCAGGAAATAAGAATAAGATGCTCTAGGAAGTCTGTAAAAGATTCTTGAAGGTGATCTTCTTGGTTCTAATTTAGAAAAATCAATTTTATTTGGAAAACCAATATTATGCAGATGTGATAATACATTCAAAATAAAATTTTTATAATGTTATTACATTTCTATCATTTTTTCTTTTTTAATGCTTAAAAATAAAAATTCCTAAAAATTTAATAATATTATAAAAATTTTATAATCAGTGGATTATTGCACCTAAATAATATTACTTTTCAAAAACTAGTTACAGGAAAAAAAGATGTAAAAATAAAAATAAGTCACTTTCATGATTTTTCCACCAACCTTTTATACACAAATCATTGGATATTAGATACTAGGGACACTGATCACATTACTTGCAACAAAAACTTCCTCAAACAAGTCACTTCTATTCCAACAAGCAACATCCACTTGCCCAATGAAACCATAAAGCCAATAAAGGAACCTAGAATTGTGTCTTTAGCAAATGAACTAGAATTGCAAAATGTCTTGCATGCAAGTGGTTTTAAATCCAATTTGATTTCTATTAGCCGCCTAACCACGCAACTCAATTGTGTTGCTACCTTTTTTCTTGATTATTGCTTGATACAAGACCTTGCCTTGAGGAAAATGATTGGAGTGGGTAAGTAGCTCAATGGCTTGTACTAGTTCAATGCTGAAGAGAATGTTGCTCAAATAGCTGCCGTGGGAGCAACTCTTGGCAATTTATGGCATAGAAGGCTAGGCCATCCATCACAAGACCAATTGTGGGAAATCAAGTGTCTATCATATGTGGACACCAAGGAGATTTGCAAAAATTGTTCACTTTGCCCTATTACTAAAGTAGCTTGATTACCACTTGCTGTGAGCCAAAATAAATCAAATGTTCCTTTTAAGCTGATTCATATAGATGTTTGAGGTCCATATCAAGTAGCCTCAACTTCCAAAGCATACTACTTCTTAGTAATTGTAGATTATTATACCAAATCGACATGGACATATCTAATCAAACAAAAGGGAAAGGTACAACGTATGCTTGAAAATTTCTACAACCTGATCCATAATCAATTTGGAACAAAAATCAAGAAGGTTCGAAGTGACAATGCTCCCAAACTCACTAAAGGTGAAATGGGAAACTTTTACAAAAGAAAGGACAATATAAATCAAACTTCATATGCGGGTACTTCCCTAACAAAATGGTGTAATGGAATGCAAGCATAGGGATGTCCTCAAAATAGCTTGAGCACTCCAGTTCCAAGCTGGAATGCCCGTCAAATTTTGCGGTAAATGTGTCCTAGTGGCTACCTATATCATAAAACACCTCCTTACGACCAAACTTGATGGAAGGACACCATATGAAGGGTTATTTGGCAAGCCACCTGACTACACACGATTAAAAGTGTTTGGGTTACTCTATTATGCCATCAACCCAATGCAACCTTAAGACAAGTTCCAACCAAGATCAAGACCATGTGTGTTTATAAGATGCCCCATCAACCAAAAAGGATACTATGTCTATGACCTTGAAACCAAGAAAGCTGTTACATCAAGAGACATAAACTTTAATGAAGAAGTTTTCTCTCTTAAAACCAACATAAACCTAGAACCTAAGACTAACCCAGTTCAGCTCTCAAACCCAAACATATTAGATGAACATTTTCTCAAAAATGCAAACCCCACACCTAAGCGGGCTGAAGAAAACCCCAAACCTGATCATACGACTTCACAAGAAGAAAGTTTGGACAAAGACTCACATCCAGCACCAACTCATTAAGGACATGAAAGAATGAGCATGTGAAAAAAGAGAATACTAGCATACTTAGAAGATTATGAGTACAAGTTGCCATATGCCCACTCAAATGCGATTTCTTCAGGTATAACCTATCTTATCTCCTCCTACATAACTAACTGTGTTTTTTCACCTAAACACCAAATCTTCCTTCCTCCAATCTTAACTAACACATAACCCAAGTCCTACATAGCAGCTCAAGAAGACTCCAATTGGAAGCTCACCATGCAGATTGAAGTGGATGCACTTGAGGCCAACCATATATGGGATTTGGTCAAGCTACCTAAAGGTAAAAAGCTAATAGGTTTCAAATGGGTCTATCAGGTAAAACATAAATCTGATGGGTCAATTGAAAGATATAAGGCTAGATTTGTGGCCAAGGGGTACACTCAAGTCAAGGGCATTGATTATACTGAGACATTTACACCTGTTGCAAAAATGATAACCATTCAATGTCTATTAGCTGTTGTAGCCACAAAATGATGGCAATTACATCAATTGGATGTGAACAACGCTTTCTTACATGGAGATTTACATGAAGAAATTTATATGGTACCTCAACCTAGATACCTAGAAGTTGGTGATCAAAAGTTTTGTTAACTAAAAAAATCATTCTACGGTTTCAAATAGGCTTCTTATGAGTGGATTGTAAAATTTTTTGCAGTAATTAAAGATTATGGTTTCACACAATCTCAAGTTGATAGTTCATTATTTACTTAGGATTCAGGAAATATATTTCTTGCTATATTGGTATATGTTGATGATATAGTTGCGGTGGGAAATGATTCTTCCTACTGTCAAAGGATTAAAGAGTTTCTTAACTAACATTTCCATATCAAATATCTTGGATCACTCAAATACTTCCTCAGACCAAAGATCATCTGAAACACAACTGAAATTTTCATCAATCCAAGAAAATATGCCCTCGATATCCTTGATGATGTGGGTTTGCTTGGAGCCAAGCCTAGCAAAGTGCCTATGCAACAACAACATCGGCTCGAAGAGTTTACTACACCTATCCTTAAAGATCCAAGCATGTATAAAAGAATGATAGGCAGAATTCTTTACTTGTCTATTACTCAAGTGGACATCACGTATGTTGTCCACAGTTTAAGCAAGTGCATGCAAGGGCCAACTACAGATCATCTTAAGGCAGCCTATCAAGTCTTGTGCTACGTTAAAGGTTCTCCTGGGCAAAGATTGTTCTTCCCATGCACCAATGATCTACGATTAAAAGGATATTGTAATGTTAACTAAGGTGCTTGCCCAACAACTTGACAATCAGTTACAGGTTATTTTACTTCACTCGGCCAAGTGCCCATTTCATGGTGAATGAAAAAACAACCTACCGTCAGTCGTTCTTCCTCTAAGGTCAAATACCAAGCAATGGCAGCTGCCACTAGTGACTTACTTCAGGTCAAGGCACTGTTAAAAGACCTCTCTGTTTCACATTCTCATCCTATGGAACTCTTTAGTCATAATCAAGTTGTACTTCACATCGCTGTGAATCCCGTTTATCATGAACATACTAAGCACATTGAAATGGATTATCACTTCATTTAGGAATGACTACAAAACGGTGAATTATCCACAAACTATCTCTCCACATAGCTCCAACCGGCAGATATTTTTACAAAGGCTCTCAATAATGAGCATTTCACTTGTCTTATACACAAGCTGGGAGTTTCATCTCTTCCTACTCCAGCTTGAGAAAGGACTATTGGAAGAACATGCATGTGCACTATTTTTGTAGATAGAATTTATCTCTAGCTATTTATCACATATTTATCTCTAGCTGTATTTTATCTTGTAATTTTATCATTTTTTTATCTCCCCCGGTACCTATAAAATGCTAGCCTATTGTGTTGAGAAAATAAATGAAATATATATTCATCATAGATTTTTTTCATATTCCGTAAAATCAATTCCTAAAACAAATAGTTTACAAAAACGGTAGCACAGTAAAAGGAATAGAAATAGAACCAAGAGTTGAATTTGGTATGGCTCCTTGGATTTTGACAAATATGCTTTACATACACTAATAAGAAAATGTTTCTACTTTATCTTTTTATAATACTAATAAAAAAATTTATTGTGTTTGGAATTCAAAAATGAAAGAAATGTTACAGAACTATTGTTAAGAGAAAAAGGAGAGTTTTAAGATTAATGAAAGTTCAAAAAATAAGAGGGCTGAAACAAAAAACCTTTTGTACTTTTCATATTTTTTAATGTATTATGGTAATATTATAGTTAATTGATAATAATTTTAATTAAAGGCAAAACCCTTTTCTCTAAACTCTTTGCCATCCATCCTTGTCATCTCCTTTACCCTTATAAGCCGTTTCCAGTCAAATTCGGACTTTGACCAAAACAGACTTGTGTTTTTTCTTTCATTTATTATTTGATTGGCTTTATCCAATGTTATCTTTCAAATTTTATGGTGGACGAAATTTCCTTGAAATACTAATGTTCAAGAGCAATTTGAGACTCTCATAAAGTAGATATTTAATTGGAAGCAGATAGCAATGGATCTAGATTTTCTCTTAGATTTACTGAAATTTCAGCACTACTGGGGGGTCGTGGCATTTGAAAACAAATATGAAGGCTCTTGCATAGAGTAATGTCAATTTTTATTTTTTGTTATGTTTTATAAGTAGTCTTTTTATTGTTATTGACAATCTTTTTCAAGCTTTTGATGTTTGGTTCCAGCTTGTCCTAAGTTGCACAAAGCATACTAAGAATGGAAGAGAAAAGTGATAATAAAGCTTTCCTTCCAAGCTATTTTTCTAGATATTTTTTAAATGCAAGGTTTAATTGTGATTCAATCCAGGATTCTATGTGCACATCTTTAGCTTGTTAAAAAGGTTTTAAGTAAACATCATCCAATTTATCATGCTTTTTCTATAAGATTATTGGTTAAAATGAAATATACCTGACCCACTGGTTGTACTCCCAAGTTGTGTTTGTCCTCCGAAACTAGTCGTGGCATTGTGAAGGACATTAGGATGTTGATATTTTATGTAGCGTTGCAGTGTTTCGATGCCAAATTCTTTTTATAAAGTAATTTTTCCCGCAATGATTGCATTTGCTGGACCTCAACTCCCCTTCAAATACCAGCTCGTAATGCTCCTAAATCCAAGCAGTTAGTCTTGAAGATTTACCTTATCCTTGGGTATCCTCCGCATCAGGTTGACAATTTGTAGGCATCGGTTTTGTTGACGAATCCCTGGCTAGTGCCACATCCATTTTTTCAACATCATTGTCTGATAATTAATCATCGAGGCCTAAATCATAATTAACCATATTGATTTGGTCATCGTCGTACAACTCCTCGGTTGATATGCCTTTATCGGCTAGCCGAGAATGTCGATGGAATAAGCCTCAGAGGCCAGTGGCGCAGGATGATGAAGTCTCCACAGACTTGCCCTTTCTTCTTGAAGCCATGACTAAAAAAATAATAACAATGATGAATAAAAAAAATAGGCGGAGATTAGGAAGAAATTTGAAAGAGATTAGCAAAAAAAGTAAAATGCTTGAGAGACTATAATATAGGAATAAAAGAGATTGAATTTTGGTGTGAAGGTAGAGTGAAAATGACCTTCTTATTTATAGGGGGAGCCCAAATTTTGTTTAGACCAAAAACTCCTTAAAATGTAGTTGTTATGGGGTTAAAATGTAAATTTAGAGAAAAAATGCAGCAAAAAACCATTAGAGGATCAAAGTTGTAATTAATCTCTTTTTTGTTTTTGAAAAAATTTGGAAATAGTTGTTTCTGACCGCTGGAGCCATAACGTCAAGCTGGCCTGGCCCGGCTCGGCTGGTTCTAAGTTTTGGGCAGGTCAGGTTGCTTTGAATGACCCTTCTCTTTCATGCCCAAATTTGGCCCATATAAAAGCAAGGGTACACTAGGCTGTGTAGAGCCAGTCTTTGACTAATCTGTGCTGGGTTTGACCCCGAGTCGGACTAGCCCAAGTCCCACCTCTATGTTTAAGCCAATTTTATAATATTTGGGTTTTTATTTGGCCATAAAATATAGATCAATGGAGAAATTGAACCAGAACACAAACAATAGTGGTTTTTCCCATGATTTTTGTCTAGTTATACCTCACATAACCCACGTTGAAAGTGTGACCTGCACTGGATTTGACCCAAGCAAAAAAACAAGGAAATAAAATAATTTTTAGTTTTAGGTACTAAAAATTTCATTATATAAAATCTACTCTAATAATCCTATCTTGTACACTGCAATCAGTGGTGGCTGATGGGATAACCCGACCTGGCCAGGTTGGGTTTTCTAAACCTGGGCACAACCCTCATCAAAGCAAAGTGGGCCTGGGCTGGGTTGGACCCGAGCCCGAGGTAGGGCAGGTTCAAGCTGGGTCGAGTTTGTGCGATTAATAAAAAATGTGTTTTAATATGTTTGTAATCGTTCTTCAATAGTAATTTTATGAAATATATATTGTTTTAGAAGAAACACCATCGCTGGTATAATTTTTATTAATGAAAAAACCAAATGGCACTTACGAATGTGCCTTACACTTGAAAATGGTAAAATGTTCCAGGAAAAAAAAAAAGATAAGGTAAAACTTAATATCTGTGCTTAACAGCATAATCAGATCGATTACATTCTTTAAATTGAAAAGAAACCTAAAATCTACTCTTACTGGTCATCCTCAGAAGGGGCCTCATCATCCGAGCTTTTTGTATCTTGCTTTTTTAGAGCAGCAATGACCCAATCGTGGTTATAAACGCAAACCTCAATAGCCTCAAGTGTGAGACTTGCATGTTTCTTCAAAATGACTTGTTTCCCTACACTAAAGGCAGCATCGTATGCAACGGTAGAGACTGGAACTGCTAAGATCTCTTGCGCTAGTATGGATAAGATCGGGAATCTTCCTTTTTTGTTCTTTTACCACTTGATGATGTCTTCCTCATTGCTTTCAAATGAAGTGCGGAGGAAATCATCCCATTTTTCCAATCCCGGGTTTGTGGGTCTCGGTCGTTTGAGGATATTTGCTGCTGAATTGAATATTGATGACGGGGAGTAGGTAGAATGTCTGGTGGGTGTTGGATCGGATGACCTAACCTTATCAGAATGCTTAATGGAGTAGAGTTTGTATAACTCTCTCAAATTGTGGTTAGCTTTAGCAGAAATAGCAAATGCAGAAACTTGTGCTTGACCTAAATATGTATGATAGCATGCTTCTAACAATTACAGACAACACACGATTTTACATTTGGATCTAATGCACATGGAATAAGATCAATTTGTGGGATTTATTGAAAATAATCAAGTCATTTATTTTCCATTGCTTCAACAATTGCTTTTAGAAAACTCATCGTCCTTGTATTGGTGGAAAACATAGATAATGTTTACAAAATATAACATTAATTAGTGCACTATTGGGTAATAAACCCTAGAGAAAAAGTTTGTTGTCTCGTAAAAATAGCTTAGCAACTCAACTAACTTAAAACATTTTTCCCAAACCTCGTTCGTTAGCCAGTTGCCTTGTACTTTTGAGTTCACAAATCAAATCAAAAGATTTGTCCATGGTTGAGCGTCATTTAACATTTCAAATGTTGAGTTCCATTGAGTGGAGCAATCAATTTTAAACCTTTTCCAAGAAATATTCACCTCATTTTCAATACAAAACATTTTAAATTCACGAGCCAATTTGTTCCTTGTTTTAACAAAAAATAAAGCATTCTGAATTGGCTTGATTTGGTTTTGTAGTTGTTGTAAACCATTTTGAACACATAAATTCAAAATGTGATACAAGCAACGAACATAAAAAAAATTTTCATCAAGTGATGGTTTATTTTTTTTACCAATTCTCTCACCACCAAATTATTGTTTAAAGCATTGTCAAAAGAAATGGATAAAACTTTATCGGCAACAAAAAATTTACTCAAACTTTCAATAATGCAGTTAAAAATGTTCCAACCTGTATGATTAAATTCCATATATTTGAAAGTAAATGATCCGTTTTTGAATAACCCATGACACAATAGTAGTTTCGTCCTATTGGATATGTCCATATATCGGATGTAAATGACAAACAATAACCAATGGTAGAAAAATATGCTTACAAATCACTTCTCCTAACTTCATACAGTTTAAAGCTTTCTCTCCTAGCTGTTTGCCTTGACGGTTTTTTATAAATAAGATTTAAATTTTCTTGGATGAATCATTCTAAGTGTTCATCTTTAACTTGTCTAAATGGTTTTTCCATAATCATCATCTAATCAATTAAACTTTGCCTAGCAGTTTTTGGATTAAATCGAAAAATACCTGAACTACCAGAGCTCTCAACGCCCGTCAATTGTGTTTGTCCACCGGATATGCTGTCAATGTCTTTATGGAATTTGCTCAAGTGTCGCGTAAGGGTGCCCGTCCTGGAGTTCAATTTGTATGCAAATTTGTTGTCACAATGTTTGCACTTGGCATACCTCTTATCACCTTCCAAAACTTGCTCAAAATTGGCCCAAACGGAAGTCTTCAAATTTCTGCTCTTAACTTGAGTCTGCTCGGGTTACTCGCTTTGTGGCGTCAATTAGAACCCTTCAACGCCGCCTTGGGTCAGTGGAATTTCCTTGACGAAATCATCGGAAAGTTGATCATCAAGGCCTAGGTCATATGCAGCCATGTCAATGTTGGGATCATTGTCATCAATTTTTTATGAATGCATGCCTCAGTTTTTGTGAAACGAAAGCCATCGTAAAAAAGCACTGACCCCGTTGGAGAAGGAGGAAGAGGAAGCAACACTCTTGCCCTTGCCGGAATTCTTCCCTTATGAAGCCATTAGTGGAAGAAAATAATTGAAGAGATTTAGAGATGATTAGGAGGAAATTAAAAAAACATTAGTGAAATATTAAGAAACTTGGAGAGAGATAGTAGAGAGAATGAGAGAATATTGTAGGAGATTGGAGAAGAGATGATTGGTGTGAGAAAGTGTGGGACTGGCTATTTATAGGGGAAGGAAAATTCGGTTTTGCTCAAAAAGCCCTAAAAAACTAGCCATTAATGACTATTGAGTAAGGGTAAAAAAGTCTAGAGTGAAAAAATAGTATGGACCTGTTAGGGGGGCGGGTTGTCATTTTACTATTTTTTTTTAAATTTTGAAAATTGTAACAGATTTTTGGGAAGCGTTCAACCCTACCCAAGCCCGGCTTGACTTGGCAGAGTCATGGGCTGGTCTGGGTTGAATGGCTTATTGGGCCGGTCGGGGTTGAATGGCCTATTAGGCCAATCCATGCTTAGTTTGGTCCCCCATTTTCTTCCGAGTCCATATTTGCCCCCGCCTTCTCCCGAGCCTGTTTCATGCTGGGCCAAACCTGAGTTTGACCCAAGCCAGTCCAGGTTGGGCCCGAGTCAACCCGGCCCATTGGCCACTACTACCTGCAATACCCAGTGAAATGGAAAACGTGATTCTATGCCCAGCTCTTCTTTTCCTCTTCCTAATAGCAGCTTCCAATCTCCTTTTGCAGAAGAAGAGCCACAAAAACCTGCCACTGAGCCCTCTCCGTCTTCCCCTTCTTGGCCATCTCCACCTCCTCAAGCAACCAATCCGTCGCACCGTCCACGCCTTCTCTCTCAAGTACAGCCCCGTCTTCTCCCTCCGCTTCGGCTCCCGCCTCGTCGTCTTCGTCTCCTCTCCCTGTGCAGTCAAGGAATGCTTCAACAAGCACGACGTCGTTCTGGCCAACAGGCCGGAGTTTGTCTCCGGGAAGTACTTGGGCTAGGGCAACACCACGCTAGGTACAGCCCCTTATGGCGACCACTGGCGCAACCTACGCCGCATCTGTAACCTCCAGATCTTCTCCACCACTCGCCTCAACTTGTCATCCCCTATCCCGCGGGCTGAGACAAATGCCCTCCTCCAGAAGCTCCACAGCGTAGCTACCGACGGTTTTGCCAAGGTGGAGCTCAAATCCCTCTTTCTAGAGCTCACCTTTAGCACTATCATGAGGCTGCTCGCCGGAAAACGGTATTACGGTGAAGATGTGAGCGAAGTGGAGGAAGTAGAAGATTTCAAGGACCTAATGCCGGAGTCCTTTGCTTTGGCAACATACGCCGGCGATTTCTTGCCGATTTACGAATGGTTTGATTTCAATGGGTATCTGAAGAAGCTAAAGAAGCTCTCCGTAAGATCTGACAAGTTCTTGCAAGGCCTTACCGATGAGCAACGCCGGAAAGGCGGTAATCCCAACACTGTAGTCGACCATTTGCTGTCTCTGCAGGAATCGCAGCCGGAATATTACAGGGACGAAACAATCAAAGGCCTCGTAGGGGTAACTGAATTTCGAATTTGAATATACAATTTCTGTAGAACTCGTTACGTGGAACTACATCTTCATGGTGATGAATTTTTCGATTGCAGACGATGATAAGTGCCTGCACAGAGACCTCCGCCGTGACAATAGAATGGCAATGTCCAATTTGCTGAACCACCGACAAGAATTAGAAAAAGCAAAAGCCGAGATCGACTCTCAGATCGGCGCCGGAAGCTTGTTGGAAGAATCGGATCTCGCCAAACTGCCCCACTTACAGAACATTATAACAGAGATCCTTTGGCTGTACCCGGCAGTGCCACTCCTAGCCCCACATTTCTCGTCCGAGGACTGCACTATGGGAGGGTATACCGTGCCGGCTGGAACGATTGTGTTTGTGAACGCGTGGGCAATACAAAGGGACCCAAAAGTGTGGGAGGACGCCGGGAGTTTCAAGCCGGCGAGGTTCGAGGGTGTGAGCGAAGGGGAAGGGTACCTGCTGCTGCCGTTCGGGCTGAGGCGGCGGGCCTGCCCCGGGATGGGTCTGGCCAACCGGACCACCGGGGTGGTGTTAGGCTCGCTGATCCAGTGCTTTGACTGGAAGACTGTTGGAGAAAAGGTGATTGATATGAAGGAAGGCCAAGGAGCCTCCATGCCCAAGGTTGAGCCGCTGGAAGCCTTGTGCCGGACCCGAAGTCAGGTCATCTATCGAGCCATGGTCCAGGAAGCTTGACCGGCTAGAAGGTTAGTTGGTGAAAGGTAGGTGTCACGTTTTGTGTGGGGAAGACAAAAAATGTTTTCCAGGCCTCACTAATTTTTTGGGTCGGTATTACTTATTTCTTATTCAGAAATAATATGGTTTAGGCTAATAATTATTTGAATAATTTATTAAAAAACATTAGTATATGAGTTTTTTTTCCAGCCCAAGATAAAAAAAATAAAAATTCATAAAACATACTTGCATTTTGAAAAAAAAAATATTTACAGAATGATTGTCGGGCTTTCTAAAATGTACAGTTTCAAATTATATGTAAGTTGAAAAAATGATTGTTATCTATAACAATAATAACTAATAATCACTTATCAATAATCTCCCACAAATGCAACTTCAAAATTTGCTAAAGACAGGGATAGAAAATACGCTTCAAAAAAATAATTTACTAATTTTATAAATCAATATATAATTAAATAAAAACAAAAACTAGTCCGGCTCATGAATCCGTCAAAGTTTACGTGAAAAAATTTTAGTACATATAATATTACTTAAATATATTTTTGTAAAGCAAACTTTCGATGATAAAACCTTTTACAGTTTACTAAATTACTACTCAAACTTCTCGACCTAGAAATAATTGCTAAAACATTAAGGTGGCGTTTAGTTATAGAAAAATTTCTCATTTCTCTTTTTCAAATTTTCTTTGATAAAAGTTTGAGTGTATGACATGTTTTAAGGATATAGAAAATTCTGTTTTCTAAGCTTTGGAAAATTCATGTGCTAAATTGGAAAACATCTAAAACAAAGTTTTCTATTTTAGAACATGAGTTTTCTAAAATTTAGAAACAAGGTTTTCTACATTATTAAAACTACCTATCCACTCAAACTTCTATTAAAGAAAATTTGAAAAAGAAAAATAAGAAAAATTTTCACATCCAAACATCTTATAAAATTCTCATTTTCATTAGTCCTAAAACTACCTTTGTGATGAGGCACTGATAGTGATATGGCACGATAACACTGTTTTCTCCCCATTTAACTGTCTTCCAAAGAATCCAAACCACCATTTTGCGGGTAAACTCCACTAGTCCCTTACTTTTGTTTTAGGTTAATTACAATTTATCCCATGAGATTAAGATAAAATTACACTTTACTCCCATATTTAAAAAATAGACACTTTACCCCTACATGTTTAATATAATCCAACATTAAATTTTAAAATTTTAATTTACATGATACAATTGTTATCTTCAAGTAATTTTAATTTATATAGTATTTTTTTTACAAATAATTGACACTTAAAAAATATTGTTTTAGAAACTGAAAAAAATACGGAAAGAAAAAACTGATAATTCAATATATTCATTAACTATAAGAAAAATATCATATAAATTAAAATTACTAGAATATGGCTGCTGTAATGTCTAAATTAAAATTTCAGAAGTTGTTATTAGACTATATAAAAAATGTAAAGGTAAAATATATATTCTTAAAATAGAATGAGATAAAATATAATTTCACATAGACATTAAGAAAAAAAATATAATAACCCTTTGTTTTAACCCTATAAAATCCTTTACCCCTCGTGTCATGTCCAAGTCATAATTCTTTCGTCAGTTTTAAGGTTAAGTCAAACAAAGATGCAGCACTAGCAGACAACCACTCTAAGCAGGAAAATGACAAACAAGACCTTAGTTATTTTACTCTGGGAAAGAGGCAAATTTGCCACCATTTTTCTTTTGTTGTAAATTTATCACTAACATTATGTCTTGGGAGCCGACTGATATAGGAAAAAAAATTCCATTTTTAATCCCATTATTATTTACCTAAACCTACAGACCTCCCTAGATTTTAAATCTCTCACTCTTGCCCATTTTATCCACATCCAACTTATGATTAAGTCTTAGAGTGGTGAATCCAGGAATTTTACAAAGCTGGTGATTACATATATAAATAATAAATAATAATATCACATAATAAATTTATGAATTCACACATATAAAAATGATGAAAAATATAATTTTTAGAAGAAACTATGAAAAATGTACTCATATTTTGCATCTATTTTTCTATTATTAGTTAAATAGCTTCAACTAGTAAGTTATATATGAATTATGGAAATAAATGGTGTGATATGTATTCTCTATAGGATTTAAAAGACATAGTCATCATTTATCCCTTAAACTTATACATTCTTCCCTATTGACCAATTGACTTTATCTTGTACCAACCATCTCCTTAATTTCCATATATTTAAAGAGAAAAAAAGTGGTGAAAAATGTTAAATGTCTATCTGTGAAAACATATGAAAATACTAAGGGAAAAATAATTTTGGATTAATAATAATGTATTACTAGTGTTTATCAAATTGTATGATTAATGAAACCCTATAATTAGAAATTCTGAAAATACCTTTGAAAGAGCTTTTGTAAAAGATACGTGTTTGTTATCAAATTTATACTTTTTAAGATTGGTAAATCACAAAATTCTTGAAAGTTTAATTACTTTTTAAAAAAAAATGCTACTCAAATGATTATCATACCTATATAGTATTGGATTTTGAATGAAAATGTTCCCAGAGAAAAAAAAATAGTGAAAGTAAAAATAACGCACAATAATTGAATGTTTAAACATTGTGTCGTGTACTAATATCAAAATCAGGTTTGCTTCAAGAGTATTTATTTTGTTTCTTGCGTATTATTAAAAGTTCAAACCTTGAGTCTTTGTTAATTTGCATAACTTGGAAAAGTTTTGAAATTTGATGGTATTTTTAGTACTGAATTTTTTTTTCCATTTCTTTCGTTGTTATGAAATATCTTGAATATTTAACTTTTTTTGTATCCTTTGATTTCTCATAAGAAAAGAAAATTTTAAGAAATTATACAAAATTTTAGGTAAACAAATTTTCGTACTTGATTAGGAGTGTGTAAAAATAACTAATCTTGCTCTTGTAGTTAAAGGCTTATGATTGTTATCAAAAGATCTAAGGTTCAGATCAAGACTTTTGTTGTTTTTAGACAAAAAAAAAATCTAATAATGTGTACAATTTTTTATCTAACTTTTGTAACGCATTTTTGTTAAGACTTGTAATTGTTATGAAAACATCTTTAAACCAGTACTGGCACAATCCTTCCTGTCTTCGGTCTATAAATCTAATAATGTAATTGACAAGTGAAACGTTCGAAGCACATAGCCCAAGCAACAATGCCTTCAGGCAATGTATTATGCACCCGTCTACTGATATACGGCTTGACATTCTTTAAGTTTCAAAAAGTAGGTAGATTTGCCCCAACTTTGATAATTTTCTAATTCCCTAATATATTTGCATAAAATTCTAAATATAAAAAAAATTTAAAAATTGAAAAAAACAAAAAAGGTGGCACGATGCGGACCAATATGAAAATGAACTTGAACTTAGCGGTCAGTGTTTGTTGATTTCGTTTGGTGTTTCTAAGGGCGCTGACTAAAAAGAAAGGCCTCTTTTTTTTTAACAGCACAACTGAAGAATATATTAGGGAAAACTACAAAATTCCCCTTATAGTTTATTCTGACCTACACTTTGTCCCCTCAATTTTCAAGAACCTACACTTTACCCTTTGTTTGCTTTATAGTATCTGATAATAATGTCTAAAAACCTAATTTAAACTACTTGATAATAATATTCCAGTAATTTCAATATTTTTAATTTTTTTCACAGCCAATAAATATTTAAAAAATACTGATATGTATTTACAGAGAAAAAAATATATTTATCAGAAGAAAAAATTGATAATTTAAAATATCTATTTACTATAAAAAAATATTAAAAATATTTTAATTATTGAAAGATGATATCATAAATAGAAAAAATAAAATATAAATTTTTAAAAATAAAAAGGATAAACTGTAGATTAAAATATATAGTAGGAGGGTAACTGTAAGTTTCAAGAGAGCATGAAACTACGACGGTTCCCTGGACTCTAGCAAGAAGCTAGAAATCAGACTCACACGCAACCGAAAAGGACCTTTAACAGCGACTCACCTTAGCCCACCACCGTAGACAAGTTATGGCTAGTTTTGGATTTGTCACCGAATCTGACTAGCTGCACGGAACTTTTTGCATCTATTTACTACCCAGAGAAATGACATCCAGATATTTTGAAGCTGAAATTGACCATTGTATGCAGCGTTTTAAGTTTCAGATAGCTCTTAAAAATTATTATCAGATCTCTTTCGTATTAATATTTTGCACCATTTGGGATCACATAAAAATTTAAAATTATTTTTAGAATATTTTGTTTTAAAAATATATTTTTTATTTTTTTTTAAATTAAAACTTAAGGAATACATGTTTAAATAAAATTAAAATTTTTTGAGGATTTTCTTCATGTGCTACACCGTTGAATTCGTGTTTGTTTTGTGAGTAAGAGTGGCCTCAAGAATGGTGTGGTGAGTCGGTGACTGGGTGTGGGGCAAAAAATGCACGTTTGGCCAGAAAATTTTGAGTAGGAATCTGCCTGAACAGAAACCCAACTGGCTGAAAGTGATGGCTGCTTTATTAGTAGGGTTTAAGATACAACAAATAAAATAAACATTTTCCTTTTTCTGTTGTGATACTGATAGCCAATAAGGGAGTTAAATTTAGAGAAGCTACAGTAGAATAATTATTTTTTAAATATTTCAAAACGAATTCCAACCACTAAATCAAAATTCTAGCTCCGCCCTAGACAGCAACCAACGTAGATACTGAAATTTTGAAGGGAACAAAAGTTAATGTTATATCCTTGGTATGACTAGTTAAAGAAGTAAATTTAATCTTGACCTTCTACAAGTAAATAAATAATTAAATTGAGCAGGACTCTTTCTAATATTCTATTCTTTGTATGACTGGTTGTCATTTGCAATAATTAATTTTATTAACATTTCACTTCACAAAAGAAAAGTAAATAGTATTGACATTGTATTGGGCATGAGCTCCATTTCTTTCGTTGTTATGAAATATCTTGAATTTTTAACTTTTCTACTATCCTTCAATCACTCATAAGAAAGAAAAACTTAAAAAATGAATCAAATTTTTAGGTAAATAAAATTTTGCACTTAATTAGGAGTATAAAAACAACTAAAGTCCTGATCTTGTAGTTAAGACTTGTGGTTGTTATCAAAAAATCTAAGGTTCAATACTCTATTCACTCTCTTGACCTCCTCCTCGTGTACAAAAAAAGATATGCAAAATTTTTTATCTAAGTTTTGTAATGTATTCTAGTGGAAAAACATTTGAAATTACTTTTCCTTGTTCCTTACCTTTTTTGTAATTGAACATTTTTCATTTCAAATCAACTTAAAATATTATGTCTTGTTAATCGTTATTTAAAGATAAAGATAATACTAATTTAGAGCGTAATTTTTTTTAACGGCAAAACGAACATATATTAAAAATAATATGAAGGCCACATTTACAGAATCATCTCCAGCAGGCAACTGGAATTGATCCCTACCTTCAACAAGAGAACTTCCTATCTCAAATGATTTTGGACTACAAGCTTAGGATCAAGAAACCACTCCACCCAGCTGCATTTCAACCACCGAGTTCTATTAATTACACACACCGTAAATATGACAATTTCTGGACTCCATGAAACATCTTTGATGCGTGAAAATTCATATCCTTGAAGACCTTCAAGTTCCTTCTATTCCAAATTCACTCAGTAGTAATGAGTAATATCGCCTTCCAAACAAGCAACAACTTTTGACAGAAATTTCCCGTTGATTTATCGGTCAATAACTCAAGTCCAGAATTTAAAGGTGAATGCATTATGATTCATCCTTAAAATTGACCAAAATTTTTTTTTAAAAGATCCATTTTTTATTTTTTATTTTTTGAAATGAAAATTTAAGGAATAACATATTTAAATAAAATTAAAAACTTCTAAACGATCGATCCTCTCCATGTACTTTTTTGTAAAGTAGACTTCTTCTACTGTAGCCGATAAAGTAGACTTTCTGCAAATCCCTGCTCCAGGTGACGAAATCCTTTATGTACAGCTCTTTTCTCTACAGATTGAGCAACAAAGCGACCCTCTCCATCTTTGTGCAAACGGCAATGGCTGCTGCTCCTCCGGATTCATTCCGAACTGTAAGCAGGTTTTCTGATTATTATGATTCGTATTGTCGATCGTTTAATATTAATACTTGTGGAAAAATTTCAAGACCAATCATTAAGGTCTGAAGTTAGTTTTGTTGGATTCGATGTTGTTTTTGGAATTTGATGCAGCAAGGAGGTTATCCAGGAACTCCTATGACCAATCCTGTTGCTGTTTCGGCTCACATCAGGTCTTCAGGCCTAATGGCACGGAGGACAGAGCCTCGCGGTGTTATCTTCTCACGGCCGCTCCCCAAAACCGCTATTGACAAAGAAATGAACGTGAAGGGCGAGCTTCTGCAGCGCTGGTCCGGTGTTCAAGGAGCCAGCAGCTTCCGGCTTCGGATTAAGTACAACGATAAGTTCTACCCAATGACTTGCCGGAGTCGGAGCCCGGGAGGGAAGTACAAGAAATGGGTTCTATCCAATGGCTGGTTGAAGTTGGTTCGAGAGAATCGATTGCAAGAAGGCCACGAAGTAACCCTTTTCGAACCAGATAAGGATGGAGGTGGCTTTCTAATGGTAGATGGACTAGTTTCATCGACGTTGACAGACAGCGGCCTTGTTTCTGCAGCTGAGACATTGCTCACGTTGAACTCGGCTTCGTGGCACCCAAAAGAGCTATGATGATTGACGAACGCAATTCTTCTGTCCCCCATCTTTTTGTCCCTTTCCTGTCCCATACCCTATACTTGTGCCATCTGTCAGGGAGAAAGTAGAGTAGCGAAATTATTGCCGAAGATCCAAAGACCGGACCAGTTTACTTTCTCAGAAAGCATAAGTACCGCCGGCCCTGTTCCTTGCGGGTCTGCGGTTTCGAGAAGCAGGAGATGGTGACCAAGACGGCGTAGCAGCATGAGTTGCCGTTGGTGGCAGCGGTTTGATTTTCATGGCAGCCAGGGAGCAGTTGTCTTTGTGCGTCGGCATCTCTTCCCGATCATCCATGAATATTTGCTTAATCCTGCATCCCACGCTACAAAAACCCATATCCCCTTTTCTCCCAAAACACAGACAAATCATTCATCAGAGAATTGATAAAATTGGTAGCAGTACCAGTATGTTGGCTAATATGCGAGTGATTTGAATGGATCGTGCTTACTTGTACATGAAGATGTCTTTCTTGGGCAAGAGCTTCTTGCTGCAGAGAAAGCATCTTCCTAATTGAAACAAAAGACTTCACAGGAGCGCACAAAAGGAAATTAGAGGTTGATACGAGGAACCTAAAAATCAGCCAATAGTGCTGACAAAGGCGACAAACTATCAACAGGAAAACAATCTATAATTGTGCAACTGAGGATGATGAAAACCTGAAAAACAAGAAGAAAAGTGCAAAGACAATCTGTACAATGAAAAAAAAAAATAACAGATGGCACAATTATAGGGTATGGGATAGGGAAGGGACAGAGAGATGGGGATTTCACCAGCCAAATGGATCTTAGCTTCAATTATTTAATGTACATATTAAGGGATGCCTTTGTGCATCAAAACTCTTAATCTTTCACATCTTGCTTGGTTAATCCTTTTAAGAACTTTGAAAGGGAGAAAATTAAAGTATTTTTACAAAGCAGAAAAAGTAGAATCCATTTTGAGGAGAAATTGAGAGAAGGAGATAAAGAAATCAATTATTATAAAAAAACAAAAATAACCGACTTAAGAGCCATGAACTACTGTATTCACCACTTAATCGAGAAAAAGAAGAACAAAAAAATAAGAAAAAGAAAAAGAAAAAGAACATAAACTAAAATAAAAAAACTATCTAAGAAGAAAAGACATATTGACTTATACTTACTATGATCATTGTGAAGATCAATACGATGAACAATTTCTTCCTGCAAATCATGATTGTTAAAAAATGATTTAACTCTTTGTCAATTTACTTAAAACACATTAATATTTCAGGATTTTCAAAGTCAATGACCGCATAAGGATAAACATGTTTTAAAACAAAAAGGCAACTCCATCTAGATCTTAATTTCCTAGGAAACATGTGAAGTGAAGAGTTATAAAGCCAAACCTTTTAACCAACCTTAAGTGTTTTTCTTAAGATTGTTTTGTCATGAAAAGCTTTGATTCTAGCTTTATAAATTTCTAAGTTCTCATATGCATCATTTCTCAATTCCTTAAGCTCATTTAATTGTAACCTGCACAATGTATTGGCATCATCGAGATTTGAATTGAAAGTTTTAATAGCCTAGTAAGCTTTATGTTTAAGTTTCACAGGCAAATGACAAGGTTTTTCATAAACTAACCTATAGAGAGACTAATCTATTGATGTTTTAAAAGTAGTGTTGTAAACCCGAAGTATATCAGTTAGTTTGAATGACCAATCCTTTCGATTTAGGTTGACTATTTTTTTAAGTATCTGTTTTATTTCCCTAGTTGCTAGTTCTACTTGTCCACTTGTTTGTAGGTGATAAGACATGGCAACCATGTGCGTGATACAATATTTCTTCAAGAAAGATTCAAATGGTATGTTACAAAAATGTGTTATCCCATCACTTATTATGGCCTAAGGAATTCACTATAACTTTCACAGGTTTTACAGAATGCATGTGCGTCTTTGAATAGGAAGAGCCAATAAAATTTGAATTGAAAAATTTTTGTAACTATTTTCTTTGAAAAAAAAGCCTTACACATGCTTTTGAATAAGAAAATTTAATCTCACTTTTTACTTCACCCTTGGGTATACATCTTTGGAATATCTTATCAGGGCAATATTTGAAAAGATAAGGGTCGTCCCAAAAAAAGTTTTTCACCTTATGTAGAAATTTCTTTTTATCTTAGGCACTCAATTGAGCTGGCATCTGTCCTATCATAAAAAAATTGATAATGTTAGCAAACCAAGGTATTGTAGTGATAAAGAATAAAAATTCATCAGGAAAATAATCATCTATTGGTGTAGCTTCAATTGATGTATCTGCTGTTAGCCTTGATAAATGGTCAATGACAACATTTTTTGTGCCTTTTTTATCCTTAATCACAATGTTGAATTCTTAAAGTAATAAGATCTAGTATATTAGCCTTGGCTTAACATCTTTCTTTGACATTAGGTACTTGACAGTAGAATGATTGGTGTAAACAATGGTTGTTGAACTAATTAGATAAGAAAAAAATTCATCCAATGCTCATATTATTGCAAGTAGTTCTTTCTCAGTCGTTGTGTAGTTCATTTGTCTACTATTCAAGTTTTTACTTGCATAATAAATTACATATGGTTTACCTTCTTTTCTTTGTCCTAGAACAACACCAACCGCATAATCACTAACATCACACGTTACCTCAAAAGGCAAGAACCTCCAAGGGGTTGCATAATTTAAGAGGATGTTAGAAGCCCAATTAACTTATCAAAAGAATTTTGGCATTCTTGAGTCCACTCAAATGAAGTATTTTTTGCAAGGAGGTCTAGTTATTTCACTAAACCATTTAATGAATATTTTGTAAAATCCTACATGTCCCAAAAATGAGCGAACTTCCCTAACTGTTTTTGCTGGAGGTAACTAAATAATGAGCTCAACCTTTGCTTTATCAACTTCAATTCCTTTAGAAGACACAACATGACCCAAAACAATTTTAGAGGTGACTATATAATGATATTTTTCCCAATTTTGTACCAAGCCTTTTTCTTCACATCTTTTTAAAACCTTTTCCAAGTTTTCATGAAAATTATCAAAGGAATTTCCATATATGGTTAAATCATCCATGAAAATTTTGAGATATTTCTCAACCATGTCACTGAAAATACTCAACATACATCTCCAAAATGTTATTGGCGCATTGTATAGTCCAAAAGGCTTGTGTCCAAATGCAAAGGTTCTAAAAGGGCATGTAAATGTGGTATTTTCTTAGTCCTCAAGAACTACTGGAATTTAGTAATAACTTAAGTAGCCATCAATAAAACAATAAAAGGATGTCCTACTACTCTTTCTAAAATTTGGTCCAAGTATGTAATGGAAAATGATCTTTTCTTATGACAAGATTCAATTTCCTATAATGAATGCACATCCTCTAGCTAGATGAGATTCAAGTTGGTAAAGACTTACCTTCTCATTTGTTACCATTACAATGCCAAACTTCTTTTGGATCAACTTAGGTTGGACTAACCCATTTGTTGTCAGAAATAGGATAAATAATTCCAATATCAAGTAACTTAAGGACTTCAGATTTTACTACCTCTTTCATGTGTTTTATGTGTTTATTGAGTCTTCTTTAAGGTTGTTGACAAGATTTACCATCATCTTCTAAGTTTATTCTATGTGTACAAATTAAAGGATTAATACCCTTTATGTCCTTTAATGTCCATCCAATCGCATTTTTATACCTCTTAAGTAATTCAATCAACTTACCTTCTTACTCGACTATAAGAGTAGATGAAATAAACACTAGATAAGAAGAATTTTCTCCAAGAAATGCATACTTCAATTCTTTGGGCATGGGCTTTAACTTTGGTAAGGGTATTTTATCTTGCTCTTCAAATTTGGGTTATCTAAACTCTTTAACTTTTGGTTTCCAACATGTGTTTCCTTCCACCTGTGAAGAATCAAGCAATGCACATATGTTAGATGTATCCTGATCCATTTGCATACTCGATTCAATTGAATTAATCAGAAAATTTTCCATAGGATCAGAGATACTCTTTTCTTGGATATAATTTTCCACAATAGCGTCAACGATGCAAAATTCTTCACTTTCATCTTCTTTTTCATGTGGTTGCTTAAGTAAATTGAAAACATTTAGCTCTAATGTCATATTTTCAAATGATAGCTTCATTAGTTCATTCTTGCAACTAATTAAAGCATTAAAGGTTGCTAAAAGTAGACGTCCTAGAATAACAAATATTGAATTTTTAATTTCCATTAGCGGTGTGTCCAAAACAATAAAATCAATAGGATATATAAATTTATCAACTTAAACTAACACATCTTCAACAACTCCTCTAGGTACTTTTACTGATCTGTCAACAAGCAAATAAGTTACCTCAGTTGGTTTTAACTTACCCAAATTTAATTTTTCGTAAACTGAATATGGAAGTAAGTTTATACTAGCCCCAAGATCAACTAATGCTTGCTCAATTTTATGTTTTCCAATGAAACATGAAATTGTTGGACAACCAGGATCTTTGTATTTCAAAACATGAAAGTGTTGTTTTGAATAATATTGCTTACATGCTCTACCAAGAAACCTTCCTTTTTCACATTCAATCAAATCCTTCAAAAATTTAGATAAGAAGGTACATGTTTAATCGTATCAAACAAAGGGATGTTAATCTTCATTTGCTTGAAAATATCAAGGATTTCATGATTATGATTCACCTTTTTAGGGACAATTAATGCTTGAGAAAATGATGATGTAGGTGAAGATTCAATTTGTTCTTTACTTGGTATAGGTTTAACCCCTTCTTTACTCTTAGAAGTTGACTTATCCTCTCATTCACAAGGATTAGGAGTGGATTTTTCAATTGCCTAACCACTACAAAGTGTAATGATTGATTTCAATTGATCCATAGTTTGATCTTTAGGATTCAGTTGTGGTTGAGAAGAAAATCGTCCTTTCTCCTGAATGTTGAGTGTAGATGCGACTTTTGTAAGAGTATCTTTCAAATCAATCATGGTTTGACTTGTTTGAGTATTAATGGACTATTATTTCTCAATGAATGAATACAATGTATCTTAAAGATTTTTTCTAAAAGGAGGAACATAAGATGCATATCCTTAAGATTGTTGAAAATTCTATTAGGTGTGGGAAGGTGGTCATGATGGTTAAGCATGATTATCACTTCTCCAACTAAAGTTTGGATGATTGCTCCAACCAGGATTATAAGTTTGTGAATATGGATTTTGGGTTGGCGTCTTGAAGTTGTTCAAAGCATTGACTTGTTCATGGAGTCATTCTTTGAAAAATGGCAAGGTTGGAAAACTATTAGTAGAATGGTCATTGGTCTCATAAATGTAACAAATAACTTCAATAGATTTCAATTGATCAGTTTTCTTCATTTCTAATGCGTCAACCTTTTTAGCTAAAGATGCAAATTTTGTTTGAAGGTCATTATCTTCCTTAAGATGGTATATGCCTCCACTAAATACAGGGGATTGAGTCTTACTTGGGGCCTCATAGGTACTAATGGAGCTTAATTTTGTACATTTTCAACTAATAGATTTAGGTAATTCATTACCTTATCAGGATCCTTATCAACAAATGTTACATTGCACACTTAGGAGTTAGACCTTCATAAAAATTTAAGCCTATTCTCTATGTCTCTCTACATCTCAAAACCATTATGTGGGCAAGAATTAAGTAAATCATTATATTTATCACAACACTGGTAAAACATTTCTCCTAGTTTTTGTGTAAAAATGGTGATTTACATTTTGAAAGAATTTATTCTGTGGGTAGAATTTTTTTTTAAAAATATTGTTGTTGTAATTCATCCAATGAATTAACGAAGCTTGACCTAAGATTTTGTAGCCATGTTTTAGTTTTATCTTTTAAAAAAAGAAAAAATAAAAAAGCTTAAGCTTGATAGTATTCGTGCTACAGTTTAGGTTATTATTTGTTTGATAAATTTTCTCAAATTCCCTCAAATGCAAGTATGAGTTCTCAGAATCAAAGCCATTAAAAGTTGATAAAAGTTAAATAATACCTAGCTTAAAGTTGAAATAAGATACATCAGGTTGAAAAACTAAACATGATGGTATGCTAATTCTTATGGGGTTCATGTGTTCTCTAAGGGTCCTAGGCTTATCTTGGTCATTATGTAAAGAATGGTTATCCTCTTGGCTATTAATGTGTTCAGCCATGTTTAAAGAAGATGAAGATTCTCTTACCAGTCTACCACTTGATGGATGTGACCAAGCTTTTGTGCATAAACAAAATAATAACAAGAAAAACCAATATCAATAACAAGATAGGTAGGAGGTTCTATATGATTAAAAATAAAAATAAAACAAAATAAAGAGGGACAAAATGAAAAGAAAATGAACTTGTACTCTAATTTTATTTCCTTGGCAACTGTGCCAAAAACTTGTTATACTTTAGTAGTTGTAACCCAAGTGTAGGTTATCGCAAGTAATTAAATTTTAGGAGTTTGAGTATCAAATCACGGAGAAGTGAATTAAGAAATACAAACTACAGAAGTAAATAAAGATTTGACAAAGTGTGTAGATAATTTTGTTTAGAAACTAAATTTCAAGAAAATCATTAAGGTTAGGGGATTCATTTTTAGTATATCAGTTGTGATTAATTTTATCCCGTCTTGCCAGTCAATTGGGATCCACATGTAAAGGAAGTCCTAATCAGGAAATTTAATAATCAAATTTCAAAAACATTAGGCATGAGTTAGAATTAGCCTTCATTGATCTAATGATTCCAACATTTGCAAATGGATTCAAGTATCCATCATGCCAACCTTTGTCCACAATAATTCAAGATTCTAACATAACCAATATAGCCATGATTTATAGAAGGAATTAAGTAGCTTTTGTGTCAATGATTGACTATGATGAATGAAGACTCCCACTTAACACTGAGGTTAGCTAAATAGAATAAGAAAGTTAATACCAATAACATTAGGATCCATGCAAATTAGCCATAACCTTTATACCAAAAACTTCACGCTTTCACCTTAGAAAAAGAAAGATTAGTTAGCCATGATAAGAGTAAACAATATGTATAAAAATGAAATAGACATATATTAAAAGATTAAAGGAACAATAAGAAGAAAGCACCTTGAATAGAGCTTTAGAATTGAAAACTATGAGGAAGATCAAAGAAGAAAAGTTAGACTTAATATAAAAACTCTAAAATTGCCTAGGAACAAGCTTAATTTTTCTCTCCCCAAGCTACCTATTTATAGTGCCTTGGAGCTAGTGAAATAGCAAATGTTAGATAAAATAGTAAAAGTAAGTGAATACAAATCAACAAAGGCGGCTCAATCTTCTTTTAATTTTTCAACCATCATAGACATTGATTTAGATTTTTCTCAAAGCACAAGGTTTGTAAATCTATTCTTTAGCTTTGAAATGATAGCTTGATCAATCAAAACTGACATCTATAGCCTAAGTTATTATTTTTCTATTAAAATTGCTCTTCAGCATGAGGCAGAACAGATGGTCTCATTTGTAACTAGATTTCAGCAAGGAAAACAATCAAATTGGTTCTTAGCATGTGAAGTAGAGTTGAAGATCTATGTGTAGGCTTTGGATAGATTTAAAATCAATCAATTTTGACATCCACAGCTTCAAATATGATTTTTCTTATGAAGGAACACCAAGTGCATGAATTTTGGAATTAATTGTGCTTGCTATCAAAATTTGGCCTCTTCAATCTCTTAATTAGGTTGGACCATGAACTAAAAATTATGGATGTTTGAGGTGCTGATCATTGATCTAGAAATTATGAGATGTTATAATTTTATCCACATACATGAAAAGCAGTTATTTAGCATATTTTGTAAATATGGATGAATAGTATTCTAGTGGAATAACTGCTCAAATTAGGAAAATTAATGATACTCAAAGTGTATAACGATGATTTAAATCTTAATAGTTATACACTTTTGAGTATTCATTAGCTTCCACCAGGTTCGGTCCTTAACCTTTCATCTATGAATTTTGGGTACTTTGCAATTTTAAATTATATAGATGATTGTTTAATGACTGATGTGGTTACCAAATTGCGTCGGGATTGTGCAGGAGAGACTACTACGCTAAACTGGGTCATCGATCATGAAATGAAGCATTGAGTTTGGTATTCAAATATACCTATAAGAAAGGTGCTGAAGGAGCCGTTTTGATGATTCATGAAGTGCAAGGATATGTTCTTCGAGGATTATTAGATGATGGTGCCTTAAATGGAAAAAAAGCATCATGGCGAATACCACTTTCCAATCTCTAACAGAGTCATGCCCAAATGAGTAGATTCTTGCTACTCAAATGATCAAGCACCCAACACAGGTATTTGCCTTTACCTTTTTTTGTACTTAGAAACATTTTGCCACTTTTTGGATTTTGAATCCATAATTTTGTTCTTGCTTCTCAGCTGCTTGCTTATGTGGGCTAATTCCAAACATGGGCTGCCAAGCAGGCCATGATTCACTCCCAGAAGGAGGAGGCCTTGGCAAAGACCAAGGATGCCCAGGTGACCACCTACCACAAGTTCGGGCAGCTACAAAAGATAGCCACTAAGAGTGTGCCCGGGTTCGTTGGGAAATTTCAGAGGCAGCCCAAATGGTCTTTGAGGAATATTCTTCAAAGATGGCCAATCTTGGGAAGAAGCTGATTGTTCAGACTTCTGTGAACAAAGCTCTTCGACCAGATAAAAAGTCCCTTACTGCTCAAGTTACTGCTATGTTGAAGGGGAAAAAATAGCTTTAAGCTAAAGTGGATCAGATGAAAAAGTCCAAAAAGAAGAAGAAGAAGGAATTGGATGATCTAAAGAAAGAGAAAGCCAAGTCTGATAAGATGTCGAAAGCAGCCCTCTCAAGACAGCTTTTACCTTGCTTGTCATCAAGTCTTATGCTTTTATCTGAATTTGGACTTGTCTTTCCTTTGGGCCCTTGATATTGCTTCGGGGCCCTTTGACTTGGTTTAAAAGGGAGCTATTGGGACTTTCCCAGCAGGCCATTTCAGAGAAGTAGTCTTCTGAAGAGGATGCTACTAAAGAAGAAACCCTTAAAAGTCTCTAGATAAGCACATTAAAGCATAGATAGGACCAATGTTTGCCCCCCCATGAAGGTGTTCCCACCCCTCGGGGTTTTCACCCCTCAAGTTTTTTATTCTTCTTCTCCTTTGATGGTTTGCATTTTCTTTGAGTATTTATTAAAGACTTTCACTATAATTTGAAATCTTTTCTTTGAGAGCACTTTTCGAAAGGTGTTATGAATACATAATCAGAACCTTCCATGTGCCAAGATTTTTGCTAAGTTCCAAATATCATTTGTTCTAAAAGTACTTATACGTCTTTGTTTGACTAGCCTTTCCTAGAAAATTTCTCTAAGTAATTTTCAAGTATAGTTCTTTTTCAAGGTTTCCAAATGCCAAGTGTTCTTCAATTTTGCTCCTTCAACATTAGTCAATCTGAAGACTTTAGGTCTTACTTTTTCATTAATGAGGTACGATCCTTCCCAATTTTCCTGAAGGATGCCATGGGCAAGTTTTCGAGGTTCCACTTTAACAGTTTGAAGTACCATGTCTACTTTTTTGATTCTTTTCTATTTGACCTCGACAATTGCTGTGGTAGTGACTCTCTGCTGGAAGGCCCTTCATCTTAGTTCCACAAGTTATCTATGTTCTTTGATTATGTCAAGGTTGACATTTAAGCCAAGGATGTTTTGGTTTGATCAAAGACTTGGACTCAAATAGAGGGACTCACTATTTTGATAGGTAAGAGTGACTCTATTTTGAATGCTAAAGTAAAGGGGGGTTTTCTTTAGTTGCTCTCCTAGGAGTTCTTTGGTAACTCCATAAAACATTAAGGAGCTCATCAAGCCATTTCCCTTTCACCTCCCTAAATCTTTACTTTAGCCCATCTTTTAAAGTCCTATTGGTCACTGTGACCTCTCTATTGCTTTGCAGGTAAATTACTGTATCAAAGTAAAATTTTATACCAAGTTTGGTCATGAATTCCTGGAAACACTTGTCTATGAATTGGGTTCTATTATCAGCAACTAACACCCTCGGGCAGCCAAACCAACAAATAATGTTTTTCTAAATGAACTTTTGTATTTCTTTCGGTAATATGGTGGCCAAAGGTTCAGCTTTAAGCCATTTGGTGAAATATTCAATTGCTACCATGTAATACTTGACTTCACCTGGGGCTATGGCCAAGGGATCTATAAGGTCAATACTCTATACTGTGAATGGACAAGGATAGTTTGCCAAAGTTATGACTTCGAATGACACCCGCTATATTAGGGAATGTTCCTAATATTTATTGCAACATCTAACCAGACTTTGGGCATCTTTACGTATGGTCAGCCAAAAGTAACCTTGCCAAAAAAGGAATCTAATCAATGCATTAGTTTCGATGTGGGATCTGTACATCCCTTTATGTACTTCTTTTAGTAATCTGCCTACCTCATCTTCCCCGATGCATTTTTACAATGAGTAGGAATAGCTTTGCTGATATAACTCTTAACCTATGAGAAAATATCTGTTTGACCTCTATCTTACTTTTGCTGCTTTTGAAGGGGTCATCAGGTAAGACTCATTCCATCAGGTACTTTTTGAATGGAGCTCTTCACCCACCATCGTTAATCGCTAAGAAAAGGGTAGCTATGCTTGGGGCATCCCAAACTTCTGTGTGGAGAGTGTATTAAGCAAAGATATTAGCTACCATATTCTCTTTTTAAGGTACCTTCTCTATTTGTACCTTTTCAAGCTTTTGTATCAACTTATTCACGAGGTCTTAGTATTTCTTCAGCCTTATTTCTCTGACCGTGTATTCTTCTTTTAGTTGTTGGACTACGATTTGTGAATTGCTACAAGTGCGTAGGGACCTAATTCCAATTCTCTGGGCTAATTTAAGACTAGTTATCAAGGCCTCATATTCGGCCACGTTGTTTGTTACATGAAAAGAGAATTGATAAACTTAATAGTCTGCATCCCTTTGGGGGGCACGAAGAACAATGTCTGCTTCTTGATGTTCGGAACTAGATGCCCCTTTGACGAAGAGTGACCATTGCAAGTCTTCTACTTCATGGGGTTCTATACTTCTAGATTCTTAAGAAGATCGGTGATGAAGTCTGCCAATGCTTGGGCCTTTATAGCCTTTCTTGGCTAATAAACAATGTCATATTCTCTAAGTTCTATGCACTATGTGGACAGTCACCCAGAATGGTCAACCTTTCTTATGACATCCTTTAGAGGTAAGTTACTTCGAATGACTATAGTGTGACCTGTGAAGTAAGGCCAAAGTCACCTTTATACTAGGACCGAGGACTAAATAGCCTTTTGTAATATTGTGTATCCTAATTTGGTTCCATGCTTCTTAGCATTCACCATTCTATGGCATGTATTCTTGTCTTGATTAGATGCTTCTTTTGTGGCCTTGGTCAACCCCCTGAAGAAAGGCCGACATCGGTCCCCATAGCATGATGTAACCTACAGAGCAAGGTTATTTTGCCTGTAAGTCTTTATATATCTTTCAGTGTCTTTAGTGTCCGTGCGTTAATAAAGGTTTTAACCATCTTGGGATTAACATCGATTCCTTATTTAAAAACCATAAAGGTGAGGAATTTGCCAACCTTAATCCTAAACACTCATTTTTCTGGGTTCAAACAAATGCCAAATTTTCTAATCTGTTGGAAAGTTTCCTTTAGATCATCGATGTGGTCATTTGGTGATTTTCGCCCTATTTGGTCAACAAACCCCTTGTCCATAAGGCACTGGTAAGTTGCCTAAGAGTTTTTTAGTCCAAAAAGCATTTAGACGAAGCAGAAGGTCTCTTCATCAATGATAAAGGATGTTTTTTCTTCATCAACGTATTCCATCTGAATTTGATGATGTCAGCTAAAGGCATTCAAGAAACTCAGCAATCCATATTCAGCTGTAGAGTTTACAAGCCTATCAGTTAAAGGTAAAGGGTATAAGTTCTTCGGCCAAGCGTCGTTTACTCTTACAAAGTCTATGCACATCCAAAGTTTGTCGCTTTCCATTTTGGTTGCTATGATGATATTTCTAAGCCAGTCTAGATATTTTATTTCTGTAATTATACCCATCTGTAGAAGTTGATGTATTTCTTTCCTCACAAAGTCCCTTTTGTTTGGGGGGCATTGTTACGTTTCTTTTGTCTAAGACTGTGTTGAATTATATCCAAATTTATTCTGGGCATGTCCTTTAGTGTGTAGGCAAATAAGTCTTTATTTGAAAGCTAAAAGTTACAAGATTTGCCTTTTCCTTTGGTGGTATATATTTTTCCATTCGAGTACTTCGACCAAGAATCAATTCTATGTCCACAGTTTTATTTTCTTTTCCCCATTCCTGCCTTCCTTCAAGAGGTTATCCTTTTTGTCCCAAAGTCATTCCGTAGCTTGAGTATAAATTTTGGAATGGGATTTTCTAGCTTTGACAAAACCTTTTGGACTTCGGCTTGATTAATGAAGATTTATGCATCCCATTTAGCTACTATAAAGGTCAAGGTCAAGTACTTTATATCTGATATCATATGAAGGTTACCCAGCACCTATCTACCAAGGATGGTATTATACGGAGAAGGGACATCAATGACTATAAACCTTGTCATGATGGATGAAAAAAGTTCATATCCATCCTTAACCGATGTCTCTTTTAGCATTAGCGGCAAATTGATCCATCATAGGATAGGGAGTTCCCTTAGCCTTACACCAAATATACGGGATGTCATTGGATTGAGCTTGTCTTGAAAAATTCCCAAGTATGGTAATAGGTGAGTAAATAAAACATCAACATTTGAGCCATCATTTAATAAGGCCCTCTTCACATCCTAATTTCTGATACGGGCTGTGAGCAGAAAGGGATCATCATGGGGGAATTTAACTGAGGATCAATCATAATAAATTTGCTTGTTCGCAGGGTTGTCAAAGTTTGTTAGGGTTATTTTATGCTTCTTTCTTTTTTTTTTTTCTACCGAGGGTATACTAGTGGTAATGGTTTGAATTACCATCGCTAGCGAAGGGGGCTGTCTTTGAGGGCCTTTGTTAGTTTGGCACCTATTAGAGTCATACTCTTCATCTTTTCCCCAGTTTTTCTTCAACTCTTTTGTCATGTGGCTTTGGAGATGAGAGACAAAGATAGTGCTAAAGCTGCCCTTGTTTGAACAAGGACTCTATATATTTTTTGAGTTGGAACCAGTTTTTAGTGTCGTACCCATGATCTTGGTGAAATTTTTAGTACTTCTTCATATTTTGGTTGTTGTTTGAGGCCATGGCCCTCATTCGTTGAATTGTTGCTCCTTGTTTTTGGAGAGCCATCAAAATGTTCAGCCTTATAGTGTTTAAAAGGCTAAAGGTCATAGGCTTCTTTTGGTTTTTCCAAGGTTGACTACTCTCTTCCCCTTGATACCAAGGTCAGGTTGACTAGGCTTCAGTGCCCTGGTCGTCGTACTTTGGTCTGTGCATCCAAAGTTTTTCAGCAATCATGTGTTGTTTGGCTATTTTATAAAATTCACCTACGGTTTTGAGGGGGACCTTTGAGAATTCATAGAACAACTGGGAGTCCCTTTTGAGGCCTTTAGTCATCGCCAAAATCTGAGTTTCTGGTCAGAAATCTAAGACAGTTAAGGCCTCCCCATTGAACCTTTTGACATAATCTTAGATGGTTTCATTATTCTTCTAGGTTATGTCAAACATCTGGACGGGCATCTTCACCATGGGACGACTTCCAATAAACTATTAGTGAAGGCTATGGAAAGCTCTTTAAAGCTTGAAATAGACCTTGAGACCAAATAGTTATACAAAACAACAGTGGATCCTAAGAGCGTCACTTCAATGCATTTGTAGAAGGCAGCATCATTGGCGCCATGTAACATCATGCTCCTATGGTATTTTGTTAAGTGTACTTACAGATCACTCACTCCTGCCATCATAGTTTTCTAGCATTGGCATCTGAAAGTTAGATGGCACTAGTGCCTCAGTTACGTCATGGATAAACAAGGATTCTTCACTCGTTAAGGCCTTTGAAAGTTACAACCATACTGGTTTTAGACATGCTTGTCTTTCTACTTAATCTAGTCTTTCCAGTACTTTTCCCATCAGGATCGCAGCAAATCATTCTTCTTTCCTATAACGGTCCTCCTGTCATGGAGAACAATGTCTCCTCTTTGGTAAGGCACTTCACTAGTGCGGAGAAAGATGTTTTCCAGGGGAGAGGGGTTCCTTTGATGTTAAGAGCACCCTTTTACTGGAGCATTGGCTTTTCCTATTGAATCTTCTTGGTTAAGGAATGGGCGTAAATTGGGGTTGGAGGTAATCTAATAAGATGATTTATGGCCCCTATCCTCATGTTCCTTGTGATGTGAACCCTTTTGGTATAATAAACAAGAAACACGCCCAAGATGTTAATAAGCTCCACAAACACATCAAAGAGACTGGATTTGAAGAGCCTTACCCCTAATCAACTGTGATTAGAAGCAAGAAGTTTAAGAACACCAAAGAACACAAGCTTGCTTATGCGCCAAGGTAGTCCACAAAGAACCAAAAAGAATATATCTTAAAATAACAATATTATTGGTGTAAAAAGCTTTGGTTTACAAACATAAAATAAGCCTTTTTATAGGCCAAAACTAGGGTAAAAACTATGCAAAATTTGCCTAGAAAACCTAAATCCAAAAGACATAAGAAAACCTAGTTAAACTAGGACTCGAACACACATTTGCACATGTTTTATGTATGCAACATATGACCTTTATCCCATGTGATTTAAATCACTTCCCAGGCCTTAATAACATCCTAAATAATGAAATAAATAGTAAATTAAATTAAATATGCAAGAACACAAGATTGGCCCCAAAAACCTCTAAATAGTTTTTCCGGGTGCACTAAGGGCTCTTTTAAGGTTTATGCTTGTGCCTTCAAGTTCTAGCTTGAATATTTGAGTTCCATTGGCTTGAAACCTTCTATTAGGTTTTGAAAAGAAGTCTCAAAATTTCAGGGCTCAAAGATTCAGCCTTTGGAAGAAAATGGCCAGGAGACACTTTAAGGGGGCTCTAAAGGTGCACTTTGAATGGTGTCATTTGGGTCCTTGTTGTTTTGCTTGTCAAGGCACTCTAGAAGTGAGCACCAAAGTTGGTCATCCTCTCCATATGCTTCCTTGAGTGTTCCAGCAACTCCATGTGAAGATCCAAGTCCATCTTTCATGAAGTAACTTGTGACAAAGGCTTGAAGTGCGCTAGTGAGCTCCTTAGCCCTCTTCCTTATCATACGTCCACTAGTTATCTTTAAAGAATCATTTCCTTCTTTGGTTGTGCCATCCATGCTTGCATCACCTTAAGATGATTCATTTGGCTAATAGGCTTTGCTTGAGCCAAATGATGGTCTAGGTGTTGAGTCAACTCAACCACTATAGAGCATTGAAACTCACCTAGGAAACCCATGGTGATCATCAGAGGTCATTCCTCATCCAACTATAAAGCTTTTGGAGGAGAAAGAAGAGGTACACTTGCAGTATTTCTAGGATCCATCACAGATTAGTGGTTCTAAATCCCCATGTCCTTAGAACGATGCGTTTTTATGACTGCCACAAGGGACTGGGTTCCCATAGATAGTGTCATATGATGCTCTAGGATATCTTCTATGTAGACATTGATTCTTTAGCAAATACAAGTAAAGATGCTAGAGGGAGGAAGTTCAGCAAAACAAAGGAAGAAGAGGGCCAAATGGGGGTTTCTCTGAGTATTTTCCTAGGGGGGAGGGGAAGCCTTCAATGCCTAAGTCAAATTTAGGGTTTTTAGAAAGAGTATATAGATGCAGAGTGGAGTTTTGGATCCCTTACCAGGGAAGGCTCTTAAGAGTATTTATAGATAGGGATAGCTAGGAGGTTGTTAGGCGAAGCACGAGGATAGTAGAACATGTGGACAGCCAAACATGTGGACATCTAGATTGATGGATTTGAGCTCCTTGCTCCCTAAGGAATGATTTCTGGTAGTTGGGCTATATGAGCAGGCAGAATGATGCTCTGACATGATTTGGACGGCAAGGTGATAATTGCTTTGCCAATATTCCCGAATGCCATATGTCAAAACGGCCGAAGAAGGTCAGGCATCTGAGCAACCTTATTTAGGATGAGGCCAACATTTTTGGTCTAAAGGTTTCCCACTGTTAGTTATTTTGAGGAAGACCATATTTGAATTGCCTTGTCGATAAGAACCATCTTTGGTTGTATGAGCTAGTCATCAACAAGCTGGGGTGCTAGGCCTTCAGCTATCATTGTCTAAGGCCTAGAATATGTATAAATAAGATAGACACATTTTTGTAACATAAAAATTTTGAAAAATTCAATATTGCCTAAAAAGTTCTTTCTCTTTGGTTTTTTGTGAGCCTAACTTGGTGCATGATGAAGCTAGGTTTTTTTATGTGCTTACTATACTTATCATTTCTATCCACATGTTGGTTAGGGGTGGTAGCTTTTCTAGTCTCCTAGAAGGTTTTTTGTGGAGCTTGTAGCATTTTGGGCGCATTTATTGGTCATATACCAACGAGGTTTGTATCAAGTAGTTGTTTTTACTTCTTTCCTTTGTTATTTAATTATTTCCAGTATTTTTTATTCTAATTTCATCATATCTAAGTTGCTTCTTTGTGTTTCAGATCCACTTTCATTTGCTTTAGCCCCTTTGCCTCAGTTGCATTCAATTTGTTCCATTTAGTTCTTCTTGTGTTTCTTGAGTCTAGTACCTTTTTTCTTCAATTCTTTACATTCAAGTTTCTTTGTTTCTTTAACATTTCACCAATTCTAATTTATTTCTTTGTGTTTGAGGCCCTTTCAAATCATTTTTAGCCTTGTTCATTGTTTGCATCAAGAATATCATCATTCAATCCGCCTTGTGTTCTTTAAGCCTAGCATAATGTTTTTCAATCTTTTTATCCAAATCTTCTTGTTTCCCTCATTTTATGCTGATTTCATTTATTTTTTATATCTAACTCATTTCATTCGGTTTTCATTGATTTTTGGCTAAAATGTGGAAATTCAGCAAGGTAAGCACATTTTGCATCCAAATGTGTTCAAACATCCCATTTCCATTCCAATTCATCCAAAACAGCATTATGTCATTTTTTTTTTGTTTTATTACATCTAAAAACAAGAAAAATCGAAAAAGAAGGTTTAAGAATCTAGTTGTTTTGTTACAAAGAATTTTATCTTACATTGTGCAAGATTTCAGGTCTTTCAATCATTACTACAGATAATTGATTTCTTTTGTTTATTTTGCGGCAAGAAACTCTCTTGAAAGTTTTTCTAGCAAGAAAATAACAAACAAAAACATTAATGAAAGAAAATATTGTATTCTCGCACAAGTTTTTCAGTTTTGCACCAAAAACTGGGTTTTAGCTTAATTTTGCATTTCTTGTGTTTTTTCCCATAGTTCTTGTAATCTTTCATTGTGATAGCTTCCAAAACCTTAAATTTCCATTGTCTTATCATAGTTTTTATCTAAAATATTCATTTTTAAAAGAATTTAAGTTTTCTTGTATGCTTTGAGATTAGTTTGCTTAGAACTTTTGAGGATTCATTGATAACAATATTTCACTAACAAATTGAGTATGAGTGTTATTTTGGAGTGTAAACACATAAGGGAGTATTGTGAGGTTTTGTTTTTAGGTACAATTTGACAAGGAAATAACTAAATAGTTAGCCTTCAAATGTTTTAAGATGGACGTACCACATCAAGGTCTTTTCCATGCAAGGGCCTTAGTTGGAAGGGCACAATTGAGTATGGTCATAGATGAGGGGATGCGTATAAATTTGGTCAGTAGTACCATGGTGGAGGAGCTCGAACTACCATTTTAATGATTTTAAAACACTACAAGTTGGAATGGATTCATCAAGGTAGTGAAGCAATGAGGCACACAGTGTTAGTTCCCGCGCCTGTTGGCAAGTACCCTGTGATGTTGCATTTATACCATGGGCACATATCATCTTAGCCAGTCTTGGTAGAAAGCAAATGTGGCTATTCTTGATGAAGATGCAAGTGAGTTATCTCTCTTGCACCATGAGAAGGGTATAATAATTGTTCCATTAAGTCCAAGATAAATTATTATGGATAAAAAAAAGGTTCTTTGGTAAGATTGAGAGGAAAAAGAAAATTGAAAGAAAAGTTAACCTGAGAGAAAATCAAGGGAGCAAAGTTGAAGAAAAATAGAAACATGTGAGATGAGTAAAATGAAATGGGAACTGAGTGGTGGAGAGTTTCTGAAAGAAGAAATTGAGTGAAATGTTAAGAGAAAACAAGAGTGTGATGATCCTCAGTTGAGTGAAGAAAGAAAGAACTACAAAGAAGCCTTGTTTTCAACTAACTTGACAGCTTCTTAATTTAGTTTTATTGTGTCTTCTCGTCAGGGATTCCAAGATGAGGAACTAAAAGAGGAAAAGAGATGGCACCAATTAAAGTTGAACCAAAAAAGGCACTTAAGGGGAGCCCAACTGAGACTTTGAGCATTATTCTACCTATTCACAAAAAAAAAAAAAGGATACATCAAGATTAAAGTCCCATTTTGAAATGTATTTTTGTCTTTTAAATAGGCTTGGTATTGTCTTGAATAGTGTTGATATGCCAAGTCCATGCTTTACTTCTAATGTTATTGTACAATATAGATATCATCATCCTAGAATGAGATAAGGAAGTAAGCAGGTAATTTTGACAAAATCTAGATTTGAATATTCTAACCCATTAGTTCTATCAAATTCCATTTTGAGTTCTATATGTTTTCCAAAGAAAAATCTATTTTGGTGCCCTTTATTCCTAATTTTGTTTGTTTTTGCATCCATTTCACATTGTTTTGCTTTACCTTAAGTTAAATTCGTTTCTTTGGGACCTTTTTATGCATGAATCAATTTCTACACAAGCGTTACATATTTCTTTGATTACCTTTCATGTTGAATCATTTTTATGCATTAATATTTAAATTCCAACAAGCATTGTTTTGTCTTGACACATACACCACACATATTTTTGAGTTCTTCGAATTATGAATCATGTGCAAGTCTGGTCGGTCATCGAAACTGCAAAAAATAATTATGGTATTACTAACAACTTCAAATAAATAAATTTTTAGTTTAGCAGTAAAAACCAGGTCGAATCCCAATGGAAATTTTTTTACTCAAAGCTTCATGTTAGAAAACTGAAATAAAATATTGGAGGGTTTTCTTGAATCGAATGTTAAAATAAATTAACTATAGAATTAAAATAAAATTAACCAATATAAAAAATGCTCAGTTCAGGGTTAATTATCAATTTCAATCAAGTAGTTGATTATCAAAGAAAAATAATTTTTTAATCCAAGCAAATAAAATGGACTTTCTTTAAAGCTAAAAAGAACCTAAACAATTCAACAATAAAATTAATTGGGAAAAGTTTCAGATTAATTTCTTAATTTTGAGTTACCAGATATTGAAAAGTAATTTCTAATTAACTTAAAAGCAGCATTAAGAACAATGAACCAAAAAGTTTATTCTAAACAATAATCTAAAACTTGAACAATTTAACTTGTCTTACTTTTTCTAAATAAACTAACCAGAAATAAATGTAATCTCCAATCAATTCACTTACTTCTAAATTAAATTTTTCACCTAAGCGATTGAAAGAAAATCAAGCAAATTTACAATCACAAACCCAATTCAACAAGCGAGAACAAAAAAATTAATTGCAATAAATTTCAATCACAAAGAAATAAATACTTGAATTTAAAGAAAGTTTCAGCAAGAAAAATCAATCCTCATAACCAGTGTTTGCGATAAAAATCGTCCTTAGAACTGAATCAGAAAAATTACTTACTCATGTTTACAAGAAAAGAACAAGAAAAACAAAGAAAATAAAATCCCAAGTGCCAAAAAACAAACCCACCTAAATACGTTGCTGTCCCCTTCTCTATATTGGCAAAAGTTCACCTCCTCCAGGTAACACGAATTTGCTAAAAGGAATACAATTTTGGGTGATAAGTAACTCTCCAAAGTAACCAGACTCCCCTCTGATTGGCAAATTAATTCGTATGCATGAGGAGTCCCGAATTCTCCAAACTTCCTGTTTTGTCTCTCTCAGGCATTTCATCGAATGCCTTGCGGGCATAAAAACTTGGGAGCCAGTTCCCTTCTTCGGTAACATTTTCCGTGATCAATAGGCAAACAGAAGCAAATAAATTTTGGATTTCTTCAATTGTTCGTTTATCTTGATTGGAGATGGTGAATTAGCTTCGAAGCAAGTTGGGATGGTAGATGGTGAGCTCGAGTTCAAAGAGTTCCAGGAATGAGAGAAGTCCGGCACGAGAAGCAAAGTTTGATTTTGCTTTCCAACTGCTAAAATGGCAATGTCTCCGAGCTAAAAAAGTGGGCCAATTACTCCTTCACCCATGAGAAGTTTGTGCCAGGACAAAAAGAGCCACTTTATTCCCTATAGTCCAAAAATGCCATTATGCCTTTAATCCCTTCAGAACATAAAATAACATCATTAATAGCCCTATCAACTTAATAAATTAGAACAAAAGCTAAGGTAATTATTGTAAAATATATATAAATTATGGATTTATCAAAGTCTAAAACCATTGGCTTCAAAGGAAAACATTGTGAAAATTGGTTTCAATTCTGATTTTTTGAGGAAGCATACAGTGCTCATTGTTTTTTGCATAAACTATACAATTCTAGGAGTTTCATGTAAACTAATGTGCATACATGCAAAGTCAAGCTTGCATCAGCATTAGTTTCACTTAATCCTACCTATTTATGTCTTATTTGATCAAAAAGCCCAGGATCTTTGTAAGTTTGTGCATCCTAGTCTTTTTGTTAGTTTAGGCCAAATTGAGTTCAATTTTGGTTTTTTTTCACTGCCTATGGAATTTGTTGCTATAGCCTATATGCATAGCACTTTTCTAAGTCCAATGCATTCTGTTTTGCATGCATTTAGTGGTAAAATTGTTGTTCCATTTAGAATTTTTATTTTGCATGCCTATTGAGCAAATTCCAGATGTAACAATTTTGCCCATTCATTAATTCATTGTGTATGCCAAATTATTCATGAGTTACACTTGCAAATTGTCCTAAATTGTTGTTCTGAGGCTTTCCAAGTAAAATTTTTCCAAATCTGCTACAAATCATCAAGATATGCAAGTAAGCACTTTCCATGATCTTTCTAGTTTTTTTTAGAACTTTACAAGTTAGTTTTCATTTTTGCCTTTTGATTTGTATTTTATAGTTGTTGTCATGCTTAATTCATTTAATTGGCAAGTGAAATCTAAGTTTCATGTTGTTTTAGCAGCAATTTTTATGATTACAAAGGTAATGGAAGTGTTGCCTAAAGTTAAGATGAAAATTGTGCAAACTTCTGAATTTCTTGTGCTAATTGTTTCTAACTTCATTTTTGAGCATGAAGGTATCAAAATTGCATATGAGTTAGCATGGAGGTATCAAAATTGCATATGAGTTTGCATATTGTTTCCGGTTTTTTGTGAGAAAAAGGTGCCCCATATATACATGCTTAAAAATTGGTGTTTGTATGCAAGGTGAATGCCTAAGTGGTGTTTATGTCACCCTTACTGATTAAATTCCCTTTTCCAATCCAAGTTTCAATTCGAGGATGAATCTTTCTAAGGAGGAGGAGTCTTGATGCAGACCCCCATTGGTATATGACCAAGAAATGCGCCCAAGATGCTACAAGCTCCATAAGAGATCTTGCAAGAAATTGGAAAACCCCTCACCCCTAAACAACTTGTGGCTAGAAACAAGAAGAATAGAAAGCATACAAAGAAACCTAGCTTCCTTATGCACCAAGTTAGGTCCACAGAGAATCAAAGGGAAAGAATTTCTGAAGCAATATCAAATATTTCAAAATGTACATGTCATAGCAACATATCTAGCCTATTTACACATATTCCAAGCCTTAGCAAGGCTATAGATTAGCACATAATACTACTCGTAGTTGAAATAGAAGTTTTAATGATAAAAGAAATAAAATACTTAGCTACTTAGGAGTTCTAATGCTAAAATACTTAGAAATACAGGAGTAAACATAATTCTTAGTAGGAATAGTAATTAATAATGTATTCTAATTGGAACAAACAACTCTTAACCAAACTAGAAACAAAACACATTGTAATGTGCATATGTGCTAAAAGCATGTGCAAAATGTGTTTTAAGTGGCCAACTTGTTCCTGAACGTATCCTAACCACTCCTGCAGCTTGATCCACATCATTCCATGTTTAGTCAGCTTAGACGATGTCCCAAAATGTTTAGATTAGGACTCTTTTTGGCACCATATTGGCCTTTTTTGGCTTCAATTATGCATAATGGAACAAAAACTTAGCCATTTGACTTCCTTTCAAGTATGTTGCCTTCTTTTGGAATGAATAGCTAGGAAATAATATAATAAATGCATATTGACTTAAAATAGCTCCTTTTGGAATGCTGTAGATCCTTTAAGAGTGAACTTGTACCATTAAAGCTTGTAGGTGCACTTTTAGGCTTTCATTGGTGTCATGACCTTCTTTTGAAACATAGGTTACTTTTTTTACATGAAAAGACTGGAACTTGATGGATGAAGTCACTTGTTGGGCAAAGAACATGAACGGATCCTTCTTTGCTTGAACATTGTTGTGGCAGCTCCATCTGGGCTATCTAGTGTGCCTTTGTGTGCCCTGAATGGCTCTCCAAGATGGCTTGGATATGGTATGTGCTTGGATAGCCCCTCTTGGCTCCAATATGCAAAAGATCTGCTTCTTAACTTCTTTAGATGCTACTTCTTTAGGTACTCTAGAAGTTAATGCTAGTGAGCTCCAAAACATAATTAAATGCTCCATTTTGAGCTTCTTAGCTTTAACCTCCTCAAGAACTCTTAAAGTGTGCATAAGGGAACTCTAAAGGTGTGCATCAACCTATTGATTATAGGTAAAGATTGGTATGATACTTTGTTCTATGATGCTCTTGAAATCATTCTTTTCTATTTGTTTCTTATTGTCTTAGAGTTTTCTAGAGTGAAAGTTTTAAATGAAAAAGCCTTTTTATCTTGTTCTAAGATGACTATAGGAGTAAGTGGATGTGGTGTAGTTGCTTATTTTCCATTTTTAGTCTTGTGCATAGACCATATTTCTTCTAACATGTACAAGGTGGTATCCTTATCTAAGACTGGGGAAGGAATAAACCATTCCAAAAATTTTAAATTCTTTCTTGTTTTCAAATTATCTTATACCGAAAGGACTTTATTGCCTTCCTTTCTTCTTTAGTATACCTATCCATTAACCATCATCTTTTAACTTCATTCTTGTCTAACCAAGAATCTTTATTTAGACTTTTGTAGTACATTTTAGACGGTTCTACTATAACATTTAGTTGATAATATGAGAAATTAGAATTAGATGATCTTATTGATGCATATTTCATATGATTTTTCTTGATGTGCGTTTTGTTGATTGACCTTTTTTCTAGAATAAAAAGGCCAATTCTGTGAACAGGATATAAAATTTTCTCTGTAAACTCTCTATCTCCTCTTACCGTTTTTTCTTGTTTGTATTTCAAGGAATGAGAACAATAAACCTTAGGAGGTTTGTAAAATTTTTTTGAAGGTGATCTTCTTGGTTCCAACTAGAAAAATCAATTTTATTTGAAATTCAATATTATGTAGATATAATAGTCCAATCAAAGAAAATTTTTTATAATGTTATTACAATTTTATTAATTTTTCCTTTTTTATGCTTAAAAAAGAAAAATTCCTACAAATTTAATAATACCATAAAAATTTTACAATCAATGGATTATTAAACCTAAACAATATTGCCTTTTGAAAACTAGTTATAAGCAAAAATGGCATAAAAATAAAAATAAGTCATTTTAGATTAAGTTTATTTAAGTTAAAGGGAGTTGGTTTGAAGTATAATTTGTGGAAAACACTTTTTTTTGTATCAAATAATACAAATTTTACTGTATTTATTACTATTCATAAAATTGATGTAGACAAAAAACATTCTCTACTCTACAATTGAAAAGTGTTTCAACTAAAATTTGTGAAAAGATTAATAGTAAAAATTAATATTTGAATATGTACTAGTATGCCTAGGTTTTGCTTTAACTAATATTTGAAATTTGTACTAGCGACCTTATCACGGAGTGTGGTCCCAGTGCCCTGAATTACTAAACTTATAGGCTCTTAGGGATTATGAGTACACTGAATTACTAAACTTGTAGGCTCTTAGGGACTATGAATCCTGCTTAGTTATATTGGCTAACCATTACTTATAAGTAAAATAAAACAATTTATGTACAACTAGTTCCTTAGTCTACCTTGCAAGAAGATATGCATGCATTTGTCCTGGCAGTGCAACAATTAAGTAAACCATTTAAAAAAAACATAACTCGAGCATCTATTTAAAACATACTTAAAACGTGCTAAGAAAACAAAATACTAGTTACTTCAACTGAAAGTAATAGTTTGTACATACTCTACAATACTAATATGCACCCAAAAGTAACTCAATGGTTTAACACCATAATGTATCCTAATAGAGGCAACATTGTAGTACACAAGATACTATACATATACAAACCAAAATTCTTAACTATGATCTATTACTTAAGCCCTACCTTTGAGTTATTAAGCTCCAAGTGCAAGCCCCTTTTCTTATCCTTGTGTACCACTTAGCCTCTAAACTGTAAAGACATAACATTTAGTTAGTACAAAGCTTAGCTCTCAAGGGAACTTAGAATCTTAAAGATTATGGAGAATAAGTACATGCAAAAGGGGAAACTTAGCCCACAACTATCCATTTAGTTGTTTGACCCGATGTTAAAACCTGTACAACAAACTTGAAGGTGTGAGTACTTGAATGTACTCAGTAAGGGTCCCGTGGGGTACTTGTAAAGAAGATAGCAAGTAAGCATGCAAATATGGCAAACAAGCAGCCAAGCATCCAACAATCAACCACAAATAAGGAAATAATAATAAATGCAATACATGAGTGAATGATATGCAACCTACAATACTTGGGACTTCTTACACCCTAAGGTGTCTTAGACTTGTTGTGAGCTCAAACAGTGGAGGTATTTGATACACTGGTGCACGTATCCTAAATTCTTTACCTCCCTTAAGTCCCGCTTACAGATCCTAGAGTAGGTCATCACCTCCTCTCAAATCTTACCTGTCTTATCCTTGATTTATTCTATAAGGTAGCCATCTTAAGTGATCCAACTTGTGAAGCTCTTAGAGCCTAGCTTAGAGCTCCTTAGTAGCTTACTTACCAAACCACATGGTTTGGTTAGGATGCCCTTGGGTTTCTTCCTCATTTCCCTAAAGGTCTAAGACCTAACTCTTGGGCTAATGAAAACTTCGAAACCTGACTTAGTCCTTCTAGTGGCCCTTGACAAGCTGAGTACTTTTACCCCCTTGCCACTATACTTAGCTTTACCTTAACCATACCACTTAACCACCACTTAAACAATACATAATTCTCAACTTATGAATAAGTTTTAGACCTAATCAAGGCTACGGAATATCTTAGAATAGCCTAAGGATAAAAACCAAGAGATTGAGGCACTCTTAGATGCCCCAAGCTTAAGGGAATAGTGCCTTGGCGACTTGGTACGCCTTCGGTAACGTGTCACTAATAGCATTAGTTCTCAGGCTGGTTGGAAAATCGCCGAAAACACATCACCAACTTGCATTGCTGGTTGCCAAATCGCACCACCAATGCTCTTCCAGCATTTGGCGACTATGCGCGAACTTGCACAAAACTTACCCAACCTTTTAATCCCTAAAGCCAATTCATATGGGTCTTATTTCTAATCCATTTCCACATGTAATACTACATTTATGTGCATTATTTGAGCTAAATTAACTTGAACCCTTACTTTAATTCAGCCACAAAGCAATAACAAAGCGCAAGTGCACTTGAGCTCAACTTAGCCGTCTTGAGTTTCATACCTAAAACCAACATGATATGGCACCAAGAACCTCAAATCAAGACCATATCTAGTACTCAAACAACTTAGAACTAGTTCAAACTAAACCAAGAAGCTTACCTTAGGTTTTAAGCCCAAAACAAGCATCAAATAGCTAAATGGGAACAAAAACACCAAGAACAAGTTGGAGGTTTCTTGGATTCACCTTGGGATCTTCAAATTTGATAGAAATTTGAGGAATTGGAGAGGTTTAGAGCAAAATTTCTGGTGGGGAGAAGGAGCCACGAAAATGGAATGCAAGAAATGGAAATGGAAGTAAAAGAACTTGGTAGAAATATCCTACAAAGTCAACAAACTCACTTTTTGTTTTCTTGTCCCTTGGCCCTCAAGTTCTCTTTTGTTTCACTTGGCCACTAAACACTCACCCAAACTATCCCTCCTTCGTCCTAAAGAATGCTCATAAACCTCCAACACTTGGCTTCTTAGATACTTAAGTCACTTAAGACATAAATGGTTTAATTGAGTACTTAGTGCAATTTTTGCACTTTCCTTACAAATAATGGTTCTAATAGCTAGATTAACTTATAGTCTTAACTTAATTAGTCAAAATTTCTTATATGACTCTAATTTTATTAAAATTATAGCCATGTTATTTACTTGGGTCAAAATTACCATTTTGCTATTTTGACTCTTAGGTGCCAAATCACACTTAAGAACTCACAATTACTTCAACTTAGCTTATCTTTCTTGCTTAATAAGATGCCAACTTGAGGTGCTTAAGTGAAAACACTTACATAAAATATACTTGCCTGGTCAAAGCCAGTTATTGACTAGGAGCATTGTGACAAACCTTATTAACATTTAAATTTGTTGACATGTGACTTACACATGGTAGAGTCCCATATGCGCCTTACATCCATGTGCCTTACAAGCTAAAATTTCAATTATGCCCTTTTAAAAATAAAAATTCCTCACATGTCCCTTGGCCTCTTACCATGATTTTGCAATGGTAGCAAAAAATGAATGATTACAGTTTGTTCTCCTCCTATCTTTGATTCATGACCGCGGCAATGGGTGTAGTTGGCAGTGGGCTGGGTCACAAGGGATAGTTTTGGCAACTGCTAGACTAGTGGATGACGTGTGGCAACGTAGATGACTGTGAATTTGGGATAGAGAAGGTAGGGATGGATTACGAAGGGCTTGTACTGCCAATTTGGTATCACCATTGACTAGCAACTCATGAAAATGTGAGAAAGGATGAGAAGGGATGATAGGTAACTGCATGTAGCGGGTGGCGGCCACGATTGGTGTTTACAGCTAGCTACAGTTTGTAGCAGTGTCTTCCTTGCTCTAGTGTTCACATTGAAAAGGGAAAAAATAAAGTTTTTTGTCAAACCTCTTCATTATTCGTCAGATTTTTTTTGTTTCAAATAAATCCTTAATATTTTTAGGTATGCATATATGCTATACTTTTCAATCTCTTATCGTGCCAGTAAAAAAATGGTAGGAGAATTGTATGTCTATCTTCGTCCTTCGTACTGGACTATACCAATTGGTACAGGGCATGTTGGTCATCTTGCACCATATTGTACCATCTCGAAAATAAGGAAAATTCATTTTTAATTTTATTTTTAGCTTTTGATTTTTTTAAGTAATATATATAATTGTGGTTTATTCATCACTTGTATACTTTGATATTAAAGTATAACATGTACACTACACGAAGACAATTGTATAAATATATAATTACATATGTACAAAAGAATTTTTGTTTGTACATTGGATGCATATCTTAAAAATTAACAATTGAAACTTGTACAGATGATTAAATATGCCTATAACATATCTTTGATTTCATTGTATAAATATGTGTCACATGTTTTGTACATATCCATCATTTACTTTATATATCAAGTTTTATGCATACATGTCATCCGATTTATTCATATTTCCAATTTTTTTGAGGAGTGGGATTTAACAAATTCACACATGTTTTTTTATGGGTAGTAGAACCTGTACATATTATTAAATATACCTATAACATATTTGTGATCTCATTTTTTTTTTAAAAAAATAATACCTCAAAGAGATTTTACTAATAGAAAGCCTTGACAAGATGTTAGGAGTCAAAAAATTACAAGGACACCATGTAGTAAAAGGTTTGCAAATCTATTCCATCACTTGTTTATAATAACTATTCATCAAGAGTACCAATTCTTATTACTAGCACCGGATTTGTCACCCATTCATACGTAGAAATTTGCAGTGCCAAACCTCTTATAGTAATCCATAAGTAAGAAGCAGCTTGGCTTGAAGATTTCACCTCTGCAACCTTGGGATCTTTGTTATTAAATACTTTGTCATTTCTACCTTGCCATATCACTCAAAGTGTTGCAAGGACTACAACTTCCCATGCTTGTTTTTATGTTTTAAGCCATGTCCTTCCAATGTTGGGAGGTAAGTAGTCCCTGGACTGAGCTTTCTCTAGGCATCTCACATCCCCACCACAGGGATATGTCACTCTATATCTATTAAGCCATAGAACATTGGATTCACAGATGGTTCTCATTTTCAATAAAGCACATACAAAAAGGCAGCTAATGTCTTGCTGGTGCACCCCTTTCTTCTTCAATAAGTTCTCCTTTGTTTGTGGCATTCCTTGAGCAACTCTCCAAATGAAGATATTGATTTTTAGCGGCACCTAATTATTTTATCAAAAAGTAATAGTGTTTACCATTTTAATAAAACTATATAATCCTAATTGGTTACTTGGACTGGACAAAAATGATTTGGTTATTTGATTATTTATTTCAGATTGGATTAAAACCAATTTTTTTATTTGGTTATTGGATCGATTATTGGTTCCTAAGCTTAAAACCGCACAAACTAAATAAATCAAAAAATAATACATATTATACAATTAAACCCATCAATCCCACATATATAAGGTCATTTTTGTCTAACTTTGGATTATATATTATGAATCAAACCTTAAGTTTAGGTATAAAATGGAATATTATAAAAAGTTATCATATCTTTTTCAAGTTTTATTTTATTTTCTTCAATTACTATGTGTTTAGTTCTAATAAAAAGGAAACAAATTATAAAAATTGGATAAACTGAAATATAATTTGAATGGTTTGGATAAAAACTAAAAAAACTGAATTATAATTTGGATTGTTCAAATCAGTTTTAATATGTAATTCAGATAGTTTGTATTAAATTTAGAAAAATGAAAAATTAATTTGATTATTTTATTCAAATTGATTCTAAATCGATCCAACCAAATGAACACTCCTATCAAAAAGGGGCATCTCTCTGAAACATTGCAACTTGCTTGATGTCTACAAGCTTGGGAACTGATCACTCCAACAAAGTACCATCTTGACACAAACACGATGTTAGCAAACCAATACATCTTTTTGTATGAATACTTTATCAACTGCTTAGAAAAAAAATATATCAAATTCTGAAACTTCTCTCATTTGTACGTATGTTATACATTATTTGTACAAATCTCTCATTTTCTTTGTATTTTAAGTTTTGTACAAATTTTATATCTAATTTGTACATATCTTCAATTTTGGAAGATAGAAGATTTGATGTGTTTACACTTATTTTATGTTATAAATGGTAATAATACAATATAAATACATATAACTATAAAAAAGTATAATACACATTAGACTTATCCATTACATAACACGCTCCCCGGCTCTTGTTTTGTTTCAATATTTTATACCTTCAAACTAATAAAGGAATGTTCCACTTAAAACATTTTATGCGGTAAATATTTTATTATTTTATGCTATAAAATCAATCCCCAACACAAACAGAAACACAGAAACGGAACCACAGTAAATGGAACAGAAACAGAAATAGAAGCTGAATTTGGTATGGCTCCTTAGATTTTGACAAATATGCTTTACGGACATGGACAAAGTGTTTCTTGCATCATGTTCTTATAGTACTAATAAAAAAATTTATTGTATTGGGAATTTGAAAATGAGAGAAATATTAAAGAATTATTGTTGGGTGAAAAATGAGAGTTTTAAGACGAATGAGAGTCTTGAGAGTGGTAAGACAAATATATTTTTCATATTTTGTAATATGTAATGGTAAGATTAGCGTTAACTAATGACAATTTTAATTAAAGGAGAAACCCTTCTTTATAAACTCCTCACCCTCATCCTTGCCATCTCCTTAACCCTCATTTTACGTTTTCGGCCAGATTAGAACTTCGGTCAGAGTAGGGTGGTTCTTGTTCATTCATTTTATTGTTTAATTGACTTTATCCGATATTATTTATCGGATTTTATGATGGATACAATCTCCTTCAAGTTCTGGCGTTCAAGAGCAATTTGAGACTCTCATAGAGTAGATCTTTAATTGAAAGTTGACAACAATGAATCTAGGTTTTCCCTTGAGTTCACCAAAATCTTGACTCTATTGGGGAATCTTGATACCTAACAACAAATATAAAGGCTATTGTATAGAATAATATCAGTTTTTAGATTTTATAAGTAGCCTTTTTGTTGTTTTAGACAATCCCTTCTAGCCATTTGATGTTTGGTTCTGGCTTTGTCCTAAGTTGCATAAAGCGTCCCAAAGTAGGAGTAGAAAACTAGAGTGAGAATAAGAAAGTGTCACTTTTTAAAATTTAAATAAGTAAAAAGTTGTAAAAATGAGACTAGGAGTAAAAGCGATGACCAAAAATAGAAGAATTATGTAACTTAGGTTCTGTATGGTTATTGTTAGTTTGGACTAAGTTTTGTTCTAGTTATTTGTGAGTTTTCTATTTCAAATTTATTTTGGTTTACATGGAATGTTCGATTTAATCCAATTATCTTCCTTTCATTTGGGGTTACAGCAACTAGTAGCCTTTTAATTGCCAATTTTATGTTCTTATTGTGCTCTAAAGTCTTATGCTATCATTCATCTGTAAGATACCATTTGACTTACTTTTAACTGGAATAAAATATCTTTTATTAGAAAAAAGAGTTAATTGATAATGATACAGGATCCCATGCGCCCATGTGAATACTATGATTGTACCATGGCTACTATGCACATATGTGTAATTAGACATAGGGAAAAATTTCCAAATTTAGCCTTTACCCTAATTCAATTTTCTCAAACCTTAACTCACATTTTCTCATATCGCCATTCTTGATTTTGCCAGACATTATCAACAATTGAGCTTGCCTTCTCGGTAGAATCATCAACTTTCTTCCCACAACGATTCAACAATTCACATATCAAATCCATTGGCCCTAAAAATCAAAGGTGGATTGAATGAGGAAAATATCAGATCGACAAGGAAGGAAGTGCTACTAATTAGGTTGAGGGAGAGAACTCACTCCTGTTGGACGTAGAAGCCAGTGGAACTGTGATGCAAAGTTTGCCGTGGTTAGGCCCTAAGATCGCATATGGTTCTTCATCGGAACAATTAAAGAAGTTGATAACCGCATCCGAAACAGATCGCGATTAAGAGTGAGATCCGAATCTGTGAGCAAATTGTATCATGGAGAATGAAAGTGGTTTAAAGAGATCAAAGCGTGATGGTCGCCAGCTTAGAGAGATCAAAGGTCAATAATCACCGGTGGCTCTGTTCGATTGTAGGAGTGTGTGAAGCCTTTTAGGAAAAGACACAAGCTGCGATTTTTTAGTTTTACATGCTTATTTTCACTTTTTCATTTTTTTTAAGACACCTTTACAAATTTATTTGGACATTTTATCCTATTTTTTTAGAGATTATAAAATTTTCAACTAACAAATTTTTTACATACTATTTGTAGTCATTTTTATATGTGTTATAGACACTTTTACATATTTTTATACGTGCTTTAACACATTACTCCAGCCACTTTTCACATATAACATTGACACTTTTATATATTATTTTAGATAGTTTACTTATTAATTCAGATATTTTTTACTTATTGAATCAAAAACTTTTAATTTTTAATAAAGTAAATTATATATATATTGCTTCAAACACTTTTACATATTTCTTTAGACACTTTTACACATTCTTTTAGACTTTTTTACAATTTATGTATTATCTAAAATGATAAAATGTCTACATATTGTCATACACTTTTACATAATTTTTTAGACATTTCTAGATATTTCTTAAGACATTTTTATACTTTACATATTTGTTGGAAGAAAACAAAATGCCTACATGTTGTATCATACACTTCACATAATTCTCTAGACACTTTTACATATTATTTTTGACATTTTTTTCATCTTGTCTTTGACACTTTTTCTAGTTTGTTTCTACATACAGCTCGTTAGTGGTTACTGCGTAGGCAAAGAGCGAAGGCTTTAACCAGCACAGTCTAGAAGCAATAGTTAGCAGATTTGGTGATAAGTGACAACGGTATGATCTGGAGGTGAACAACGATTGTGTGCCATTGTGGAGGTGAGCAACTGTGAGATCTAGAGATGAACAATAACAGGGAGATTTCTAGGAGAAGTTTTGGGGAATGAGGGTGAATTTTGGTTTGGGGGCAAATTAATTAAAATTTTCTTGTGGATTATATATAGGGAATTAGAGATCGATTAGTGCGTCTAATTAGACATATGTCTGTGATATAATATGTCCTATGGCTATATGTTTCTTTTCAAATATTTATATTTTATAATAGTAGATTTTCTTCATCATAAATTTGCTGAATTTGTTTTTTGATTGAAGTCAACTTAATTTAAAATCACTCATTTTTATTTTTTCTATTTTTTTAACCTAAAACTAATTTGAGTTGAAAACTAATATTATGTTAGTGTATAAATGCATCAAAAATAAAATTTCTATAATTGTTCAAGAGCAGCATTCCAATTGAGATGGAACATCTTTTAGAATTAGTTGCACGCACTCAACTTAACTGCCCCTATTCTAACAGATTTTGGTGAAGCAATGCTACTACAAGTTTTTAATAGGGGTGATCAGTATTCGGTTCAAACTGAAAAAATGAAATAATTTGAAAAATCGGTTTGGTTAATTTGGTAATTTGGTTCGGTGTCGGTTGAAACTAAATAACAAATATTTTGATTTTGGTTTTGTATTTTGGTTAATTTGGTAAAAAATAAAAAAAATCTAATATAAAAAATTTTAGTTAATTCGGTAACCAAATTAACTGAAATTTTTTATATTAGATTTTTTTTTTATTTTTTTCATGAATAAGAAAGCTAAAAATTAACCTAAATTAGCTTGGATTCTTGTTCTCTTTCTTTCCATGGATAATAAATCTTCTATATTTAATGGAATTTGTAAAGAAAAACAATTTCTCTCTCTCATTTTCTCTCTTATAGAATTTTACCCCAATTTTCTTTTTCTGATTAATTCGATTAATTCGGTTTGAATCGAATCGAACTGAACCGAAATATTTTGGTTTTGTTTGAATTCGGTTTTATAAGTTAATTCGGTTTTTTCAGTTTCTTATCATCTAAAATTGAAAACTAAATAAACCGACTAATTCCGTTTGGTTTAAACCGAAGAAACCAAATAATCACCCCCTAGTTTTTAAGGTCCTAATCCTAATGTTAACCAATTATAGCCTATTTGAGCCAATTTTATAATATATTAGGTTTTATTTGGCCATAAAATATAGATCAATGGCTAAATTGAACCAGAATATGAACAATAGTGGTTTTTTCCTTGATTTTTCTCCGGTTATACTTGACGAAACCCACGTTAAAAACATGACCTGCACTGGATCGGACCCAGCAGTAACCCAGGGAAATAATTTATAGTTTTTGAGAATAAAAATTTCATTATATATATATATATATTACACTTCCTCTATTTCACAAAAGTTGATGCTTTTATCATTCAAAATAAGTAATTAATAATTTTATTTTTTTAAATTTATCATAAAAATATTTACTTTTTATATGAAAATAAAACTTTAAAAATTATAGTTTTTAAATATTATTTTTAAAATTTTTTAAATATATATTAATATAAATATATTTAAATCAAAATTTAGCGAAAAAAAAGATAAAAGTATCGACTAATAAGAAACAGAGGAACTAGTGTGTGTGTGTGTAGCTACAGCTAGGAAGGGGAAAAGAAGTGCTGCGTATAGAATCATGATTTTTGCACTTTACTGGGCAGTGTATAATATATATATATATATATATATATATATATATTAAAGAAATCTAAAATATAGATATTTCAATCCTTTTTACATAAGAAGAGGACCCACAAAAACTTACCACCGAGCCAGGGGCGAATCCAGAAATTTTTGTTAAATGGGACCGACTACTAAGGCTTTAAATGATTTTAATATAATAAAAAAATTTAAAATATAGATATAATTTATTTAAATTCTATATGTAGCTCTTCTTTTCCCCTTCATGGCCAGAGCCTTCAATCTCCTTTTGTAGAAGAAGAGGACCCACAAAAGCCTGCCACCGAGTCAGAGGCAAGCCCAGAAATTTTTGTTAAAAGGAGCCAACTACTAAGGCTTTAAATTATTTTAATATAGTAAAGAAATCTAAAATATAGATATAATTTATTTCAATTCTATACACAACTCTCCTTTTCCCCTTCCTGGCTGTAGCTTTCAGTCTCCTTTTGTAAAAGAAAAGGACCCACAGAAACCTCCTATCGAGCCAGGGGTGGACCTAGAAATTTTTGTTTGAAGGGGCTGACTACTAAGACTTTTAAAAAGTCATTATCCATATTGTTGTAAAGTTGAGTCTTTACAATATTTATAGTAGAAAAAGCCCGTTCAATAGACGCTGTAGAAACTTGAAGGGTAAGCACAGTCGAATCAATCTACCAACCAGAGGATATATTTCTGATTCCCCACTATGCAATAGCCATCGATAAAACTCTGAAAGTTTTGAAAATTTTTTTGAATCAGAACTTTGTAGTATATCAATTTGATATAGTCTCAGTTCATAAGGAAGACGTTTTATCTCTTGCTCATTGAAATCTTCAAAATAATATTTAGAAGAAAACTCACAAATTTTTATTGCATCAAATGACTTAAAAGAATCTTTAGGATCAAAAGCTGAGCTAAGCACAAAAAGCGCCACCATTTGGCACTAAATCCGCTTTTCAATTCTTATAATTGGACTTAGAAACCAAAGCAAGTTTGGCTTTTAATAATCCATTCTCACAGGCCCCACACGAAACATATAATAAACAATAAAATTAAATATGGGATTGGACTCAAGTGGTAATTTTACCACAACAGTGCACGTAGCAAATTATAAAGCAACTAAGCAAGTTAGCAAATTTGACTTTTGCCAACAATTAAACAACCAGCCGCTGGTGGTGGAAAGTTGATGCTATGCCAAGGCAATGTAATTCAATTAAATAGAAAAAAAAAAAAAACTAACTCTATTAGTATTAGCCCTTACCAGAACGGACTCTTCTCCATTCACTTGAGTAAGCTTTTGAGTCTTGAACTCGCGAAAGCTAAATCAGCAAAGCAAAGGGCCCGGCACCTTGTATAGCAAATTCAAGAAATAAAAGAAAATTACGCAGCTAAGGTTTTTGGCTTTTTGCCATTTACCCCGTTTCACATAAGTAGCCAAGAAGGGAAGAAAAATTAGAGTGTGTTATGATTCCTTGAGAGGAATTTTAATTAAAGAAAATTTTAATTTATTTTGTTTACATTAATTTATTTTTTAAGAATTATTTATTTTAAATAGTATTTAATATAATAATTTAATTTAAAAGAATTAATCCTAGTCATAAAAAACACTTCACATAAAAAAAATAGATATAGATAGAACCATATTAATGTACACATAGCTTGAGGGCGACATATAAAACTCCCTTAAATATTTTTATAAACTAATATTATAACCATATGCATTTCTTAGACTCAATTGGAGGGACGCCTTTGCTAGCTCCTTAGGTCTCCCTTTGCACCGAGCCCTATTAGTCTTCCCCCTCTTGGCCATCTCCACCTCCCATCCATCGCACCCTCCACGCCTTCTCCCTTAAGTATGGCCCTATCCTCTCCCTCCGCTTTGGCTTTCACCTCGTCATCGTTGTCTCCTTTCCCTCCACTGTCGAGGAATGCTTCAACAACCACTACATCGTTTTGGCCAACATGCCGGAGTTTATCACCGAGAAGTACTTAGGCTACAACAACACCACTCTAGGCACTGCATTGTATGGGGACTATTGGCACAACCTATAGCGCATCTGCACCCTTGAGATCTTTTCCACCACTTGCCTCAACTTGTCCCCCCCTCATATGGTGGGCTAAGACAAACACCCTCCTTTGGAAGTTCCGCCACGTAGCTGCTGGCAGTTTTGCTAGGGTGGAGCTCAAATCCCTCTTTCTGGAGCTCACCTTTTAACGCCATCATGAGGTTGCTCGTCGGAAAATGGCATTATGCCAAAAAAGTGAGTGAGGTGGAGGAAGCAGAAGATTTCAAGGACATAATCTCGGAGCTATTTGCTTTGGCAACATATGCCAGCGATTTTTTGCCGTTTTATGAATGGTTCGATTTTAATGGGTATCTAAAAAAGCTAAAGAAGCTCTCCGTAAGATTTATTATGAGTGTGTATATAGTTGTGTATTATGCCTAAGTATGTAACCTACAAGTATGTAAACTCCTCTTAAGATAGGTTATACAAGTTTCTTGGTATTCAAGCAGGATTCTACTTCTTGGCCTGTTATACATATCTTGATTGTATAAGTACTTGACAAAAACTGTTATTCTCGAAGTTAATGGAAAATGCTTTCCATAAAAAACCTTTCATGGTATCAGAACAAGTTTCAGTTTTGATTTCCTGATCCTACCTCTTGAATCTTAATTCTTGGTTGTTGTTTCTTGACAAAAAATAATACTTGGTGGTGGCAAGAAAACTTATAGCGGTGGCAACGACAATAGCATTCTACTAGGCAATGATCCATTGTCTCCTTATCATCTTGGCTCATCAGATACACCCGGAATCATATTGGTGTTCTGCTAGCTAAAGGGAGATAATTATCCTACATGGCGACGGGCCATGTTGAATGCTCTACGAGTAAAGAGCACGACAGCGTTTATCGATGGTACCCTTGAAAAACCTAAAGTCAATGATGCCGAAGCGAAGGTATGGGAAAAGTGCAACTCCATAATAATCTCATGGATCTTTAATTCACTTTCTCCAGAATTACATGGAAGCGTTGCTTATGACAACACAGCTAGAGAGATGTGGCCTAAGCTCAAGGATAGGTTTTCTCAAGGCAATACTCATCGCGTGCATGAGTTAAAGAGGGAACTCTCCCTTATGCAACAAAAGGACTTGTCTGTAGTAGCCTATTACACCTATAGCAAGGTGCCCCAATGCACATGTGGCATAGTTAAAGAGATGATGGCCGAAAGAGAGGATGAGAAGCTACATCAATTTCTCATAGGTTTAAGTGACTAGTTTAGCATCATTCGGTCACAATTCCTAAACATGGAACCTCTTCCATTTATCGACAAAGCATATGCCTTCGTGGTGAAGGATGAGAGACAACTAGGCATGGCGATGCTTAAAACCCCGAGAATTGAAGTTGCCTTTGCTGGAAGAAAGATACAAGGCAAAAATCTTCTAGAGAAGGAATAAAAAGGGCCATGCACACATTGTGGGAAGATTGGTCACAACTCTGACATGTGCTTCGAAATTATTAGGTACCCAAACTGGTGGCAAGGGAAGAGGAAGACGGCTAGAAATCCAAACAAACCAGGCAAGAAAGACAGGAGGCCTTCAGCAAACAAGGTAGCGTCGGGCATGGTCAATAACACAAAGAATCAATTGCCCTTCACGCAAGCTCAGATAAACCAGATTTTGGTGATTATTGCTAGACAGAAATAGGGGAGCCAAGTCAACTATGTTGGTAAGAAACACTTGCACTAGGTGATAGACAGTGGAGCTTTGGAACATATGGTTCACTTTAGTGAATTTCTTGAGAACATGTGATTCACAAAAGGAGTAGTTGTAGTAAAGTTGCCAAATGGTCATGACTTGCTAATGGAGTCATATGGAATAGCTAGTTTATCAAAAAATATAAAACTTGATGATACTCTTTTTGTTCCAGCTTTCACATGCAACTTAGTTTCTGTCAGCAAGATTACCCAGCAACTTAATTGCTCTGTGACTGTTTTTCCAACTTTTTGTATATTTAAGGACCTGACCTCGAGAAAGCTAATTAGCAAAGTTGAGATGAAAGATGGCTTGTATTACTTTTAGGAGATTAAGGCACCATTCATTACTTCAGCCAACAAAAATGTTTCTCAGGAGACTTGGCACCAACGCCTAGGTCATGTACCCTTAGATAAACTCTCATCCATACCTCAACTATCTAAAGTTTTGATCCAAGAAAAAAATGAACCTTGTGAAGTATGCTTTTATGTGAAGCAAATAAAAAAGTCTTTCCCAATTAGTCTAAATAGGTCCGAGTCTGTGTTTGACCTAGTCCACATGGACATATGAGGACTATACAAAACCCCATCTTTGTCTGGGTCTCATTATTTTTTAACCTTAGTAAATGATCACAGTCATTGTACTTGGACTTACCTTATAAAAAGAAAGTCAGATGCATGCTCCTGTTTCATCTCTTTTCACGCTATGATAAAAAACCATTTCAATAAAACCATTGGAACCATTAGATGTGACAATGCTCTTGAGTTCACACTTGGTCCTATGTTCGCTTCTCTACAAGAAAATGAAATTTTGCTTCAAACCTCATGCGTTGGAACCCCACAACAAAACGACATAGTAGAGAGAAAGCATAAGCACTTGTTAGAAGTTGTTAGAGCACTTTGCTTTTAAGCCCACTTGCCTATTAAGTTTTGGGGTGAATGCATCCAAGTGGCAACCTACCTAATAAACCATACCCCAACACCTAAGCTCTTGGGAAAAGCCCTCTTGAAATCCTATACTCTAAAACTATCTCCATCGACCATTTGAGAGTCTTCGGTTGCCTATGTTATGTTCATCATAGAACCAGTGATAAGTTTGAAACTAGGTCAAAGCCATATGTGTTTCTTGGTTATCCATAAGGTCAGAAGGGTTACAAAGTATGGAATTTAGAAACAAAAAAATTGTTTGTGACGAGGGATGTTGTATTCTACGAAAATAAATTCTCTTTTTAAACTTAAACCACCTTGCCATCTCATCCATCTCATGAAATTGTACATGATGATTCTAAAATTCAAGACACACACAAAATTTTGCACACAAACGGTGAACTTCAAATGGAGGAGTTGGGAGAGAAGAATTCGTCTACTCCTAGTCATGTGCCTCAAGCAAATTGATCTCAAAGGCTGAGGAAAACACCCTTTTACTTAAATGAATATGTTTGTGATATCCCAAAAATAGACACACCATCCTCCACCACATTTGAAGCCAAAGTAGTTGCCTCAGGTAAGGCCTATCCCATCTCGAGCTACTTATCATATGCAAATTAGAGCACAAAATATAAAGCGTACATTGTAGCTATCTCCTCTGAGAGTGAACCATAAAACTATGCTCAGGCAGCGAGGGATCCTCTTTGGCTAGAAGCTATGAAGGCTAAAGTAAAAGCCTTGGTGGAAAATGGGACTTGGACATTTAAGGAACTTCCTGATGGGAAAGAACCTATGGGTTCGAAATGGGTATACAAAATAAAAAGCAAGTCAAATGGAAGCATTGAATGCTATAAAGCTAGACTAGTAGCGAAAGGATTTTCTTAGAAAGAAGGAATAGATTATGTTGAGGCTTTTGCTCTTCTGGCTAAACTTACTTCTATTAGATGTCTTTTAGTAGTGGTGGCAAAGAAAATATAGGAACTCCATCAGATTGATGTGAACAATGTGTTTTTACAAGGTGATCTCTCTGAGGAAATATACATGGTCCTTCCTCCAGGGATTTTGGAGCCAGGAGACAAGCGAGTTTACAAACTAAAGAAATCTTTGTATGGTCTCAAGCAAGCTTCAAGGCAGTGGTTCCAAAAGTTCTCCAACACTCTTGTGAGGTAGGGTTTTGAACAGTCTACAATGGATCACTCCTTGTTTACTTCTCAAACAGGTATTACCTTTACAGTTGTGTTACTTTATGTTGATGATATGATCATAGATGAAAATGATCATAAAGAGATATAGAAATTGAAAGATTACTTGAATAAGGAGTTCCACATCAAAGGTTTGGGGAAGTTGAGATATTTCCATGGACTTGAAGCTGCAAGGTCGCCTGAAGGAATCTCTCTTTCCCAATGAAAATATACACTAGATAGACTGAAGGAAGCATGAATGTTTAGGTGCAAACCTGCTTAGGTTCCATTGCCATAGCAACACCATTTAGCTTCAAAAGAAGGGAGGAAGCTGGAAGACTCTGGTCCCTATCAAAGACTCGTTGGAAAGCTGATCTATCTCACCATAACACATGTAGACATTGCTTTCTCAGTCAACTTTTTGAGTCAATTTATGCATCAACCAACTGAAACTCAATTTTAGGGAGTTATGCATATTCTTCAATACTTAAAAGGTACCCCGGGCCTTGGATTATTTTTCGTAGCTCAAGGAGACTTAGATATTCATGCATACTGTGACACTGATTGGGCAGATTGTCCTATCTTGAGGAAATCCACTACAAGCTACATCACTTTTCTTGGAAATGCTCCAGTATCATGAAAATCGAAGAAGCAACCTACAATATCGAGATCTTCAATAGAAGCGGAGTATCGAGCCATGGCTTCTATCATAAGTGAACTTATATGGTTAAAGTCCTTACTTCATTTTCTCACTATCTAATAGATGTCCCTTATGCGACTTCACTGTGATAACATGGCAACTATCCACATTGCCAAGAATCCTGTGTTTCATGAACGTACGAAACATATAGAGATAGATTGTCACTTTCTTTGTGAGAAGATGCAATTAAAGGAGATTGAGGCAGTGCAGACCTTCAATAATCAACAAGTTGTAGATGTGCTTGCTAAAGCACTAGGCCGAGAGCAATTTGAGTACCTTATTACCAAGTTAGGCATTCGAAGCATCCATGCACCAGCTTGAGAGGGGGCATTAGGAGTGTGTGTGTGTGTGTATATAGCTGTGTATTATGCTTGTGCATGTAACCTACATGCATGTAAACTCCTCTTAGGATAGGTTATGCAAGTTTCTTGGTATTTAAGTAGGATTCTACTTCTTGAGCTGTCTCTTGATTGTATAAGTACTTGACAAAAACTGTTATTCTTGAAGTTAATGGAAAATACTTTCCATCCAAAATCTCTCAAGATCTGACAAGTTCTTGCAAGGCGTTATCGATGAGCAACTCCGGAAAGGCGGTAATCCCAACACTGTGGTCGGCCATTTGCCGTCTCTCCAGGAATCGCAGCCGGAATATTACAGCGACGAAACAATCAAAGGCCTCGTGGGGGTAACTGAATTTCGAATTTGAAGATACAATTTCTGTAGATATCGTTACCTGGAATTACATCTTCATGGCGGTGAATTTTTCCATTGCAGACGATGATAAGTGCCGGAACAGAGACCTCCGCTGTGACAATGGAATGGGCAATGTCCAATTTGCTGAACCACCCACAAGAATTAGTAAAAGCAAAGCCGAGATCGACTCTCAGATCGGCACAGGCAGGTTGTTGGAAGAATCGGAGCTCGCCAAACTGCCCCACTTACAGAACATAATAACAGAGACCCTCCGGCTGTACCCGGCGGCGCCACTCCTAGCCCCACATTTCTCGTCGGAGGACTGCACTGTCGGAGGGTATACCGTGCCGGCGGGAACGATTGTGTTTGTGAACGCGTAGGCAATACAGAGGGACCCAAAAGTGTGGGAGGACGCCGGTAGTTTCAAGCCGGCGAGGTTCGAGGGCGTGAGCGAAGGGGAAGGGTACCAGCTGCTGCCGTTTGGGCTGGGCGGCGGGCCTGCCCCGGGATGGGTCTGGCCAACCGGACCACCGGGGTGGTGTTGGGCTCGCTGATCCAGTGCTTTGAGTGGAAGAGAGTTGGAGAAAAGGAGATTGATATGAAGGAAGGCCAAGGAGCCTCCATGCCCAAGGTTGAGCCGCTGGAAGCCTTGTGCCGGACCCGAAGTCGGGTCATCGATCGAGCCATGGTCCAGGAAGCTTGACCAGCTACAAGGTTATTTGGTGAAAAATAGCTGTCACGTTTTATGTGGGGAAGACAAAAAATGTTTCCAGTCCTCACTAATTTTTTGGGTCGATGTTACTTATTTTTTATTTAGAAATAATATGGTTTAAAAGTTAACAATTTATTTAGCTAATAATTATTTGAATAATTAAAAAAAACATTAGCATATGATTTTTTTTCCGACCCAAGTTAAAAAAATAAAAAATCATAAAAAATACTTGCATTTTGAAACAGAAAATATTTACGGAATGATTATCCGGTTCTCTAGAATGTACACTTCCAAATTGTATGTAAGTTGAAAAAATAATTATTATCTATAAAAATAATAACTAATAATCACCTATCAATAATCTCCCACAAGTGCAACTTCAATATTTGCTAAAGACACTAAAAGTTTGTATTTGGGATAGAAAATATGCTTCAACAAAATAATATACTAATTTTATATATCGATATACAATTGAATGCAAACAAAAGAAAAACAAAATCAACGAGTCCTACTCATGAATCCGTCAAAGCTTGTGTGAAAAAGTTTTAGTACATACAATGTTACTTAAATATATTTTTGTAAAGCAGACTTTCAATGATACAACCTCTGAAATAATTGCTAAAACATTAAATTTCTAATTTTCATTAGTCCTAAAACTTTCTTTTGTGATGAGAGCACTGATATGGCGCGAATAGCACTGTTTTCTTCCCATTTTAATGGCCATCTGAGCCACCACTGGGGGTAAACTTCACTAGTCCCTTACTTTCGTTTTATACTCATAAAATCCTATACCCTACTGTCCCAATCATAATACTTTCGTGACTTTTAAGGTTAAGTCTAACAAAAATGTAGCACAAGCAGACAACTAATCTAAGCAAGAAAATGACGTACAAGGCTTTAGTTATTTTTACTTTCGGAAAGGGGCAAGTTTAGCACCATTTTTCTTTTGTTGCAAATTTACCACTAACATTATGTCTTGGAAGTCAAGTGAAATATGGAAAAATCCCACTTTTAATTCCAAGATTTATTTTCCTAAACCTACAGACCTCCCCAAGTTTTAAATCTTGCATTCTTGCCCCATGTTATCCATGTCCAACTTATAAGTCTCGGTGATGCAAATCCTAAGAATTTTGGCCTCTATTTGGATCTATGTTACTTTAGGAAAATAAGGCCCATCAAGGATTTTGGGCTCAATCTAACTCAATTGAGGCCCATAATCCTATACCCTTTAAAAGGGGGACTACAAAAAGACAGATGTCCTATATCCAACCATCCAAGAGACAATCACTTCATCCAATGGTTCCAAACTCTAGCGCATAGAACCCCCAAAACCTGTATAAAGGCATTCATTTTCACATGTCATGTATGAGATCACTCTTTTTAGTATTTGCATTCTTCTACAATCCTTATTGACTTGAGTGTTGGAATATCTTTTGTAGGTCTCCATTCTCTTTCTTCCAAGGTGTGCTCATGTGATGGATCTTATTCTCGAACATCAAGGTCACGTACCAAATGAAGTGTATCATCATTTTGTGCTCACGGTGCTTTATACATCAGTACACACTTGGACCTCATCACTTCTGGAAAGGAGGTACAACATCCAAATCATTTTGACAAGGTCACAAGCATAGCCCTCATTATCGATGAAGTAGAAGTCAATACCTCAGCATCAACATCCCGAAGCCCTACCCTCGACGCTAGGGATGGCAATGCCGACCTACTTTCGCACTAGAAGAAGTTACTATAGAGGGTCACTTACCTTACAAGAGCAAAGTTTGAAAAATAAATGCACAACTCACAAGCAAGTAAGATACACTCACCACAGTCATGGCCAAGTATTTTGCTCACCCTCCCTTGCAAGTGCAAGCTCCACCCATACCTTGGAGCCATTGGCATAACCCATTTGCGCAAGGAATGCAATTAATCAGTGATGGCATAGGCCTTGGTACTTAGATCCAAAGCCAAATAGGAGGCCTTCCTAGTATCCTCTTACCTAATGTTGGTGCCATGGGATCTGGAGGGCGTGCCTTTCTACTACTTCAAACCTTGTCAACATTAGCAGTAATATCACCTTACCAACCTGTATTCCTATTCAAGCACATGACCATCCTATCAGCCCAAGAAATGCCTCATGCAACTGTTTTGCCAATAACTATGGTGCTGTTTAAGACATCCCATCCCTTTGGAAAAATGGGTAGCAATTCACCATCTAATTATCTTAACCATCAATCCTATAAGCCTTCCTTGGAGACAAGAGTTAGTCAGTTTACACTCATTATTTTTTTCCCGGTATAACATATCAGGGTGCCTACCCATAGCCAGTAGTTATGCTAGAAGCTAATATGCTCCCTTGGCACAGCAAGCCTATATCGCATCTCTTTAGCAACCTGTAGCTACTACATCATACTTAGTCGTAGTAGCAACACTTCAGGTTGCTCAAAACACTATTGCTCAAATGCAATGGCAAAGGAAAGCTCTCACTAGAAAACAATGCAAGGAAACATGGAAAACATCCCTTCATTGTGGAACTCATGAACGAGCCGATACAAAAAAAATGAAAATTCCTCACTTTGAACCATATGATGGAACAAGAGGCACTATCACTTAAGTTATTATGAGAACATTATAACTCTAGTGGGGTTCTCAAAAGCAACTGTGTTGAGTTTTTCCAACAATACTAATGGGAGATGCTTGGACATGGTACTCTGGCCTTGAAGCAACTTGGAAGATGCTCGGACAGGGTACTCTGGCCTTGAGGCAGACTCAATAGGTTCATGTGATGACCTCAATAAAGCCTTTACAGACTAGTTTCTTGGGACAAAGGCTTGCACGTGAGTTCCAACTCACTTTTCTGCTATGAAACAAACAAAATAGAGTCCTTGAGAAGTTATGTTAATTGCTTCAGTTAAGAAGTGTTAAAAGTGCCTAATTTGACTAATAATTAATTTGTACTATTAATAGCTGAGGGGCTTTAGCCATACTCAGAATTTGCTAGGGAATCAACAAAAATGGCACAAAGAAGAGGCAAGAGTTCTTACAAAAAGCCTCAGAGTTGATAAATGTTGAAGACAATGTTGTACTAAGTGTGGAACAACATAAAAAGGAGTGCAGATCCCTAGATTACCAAGGGCCATCTAAAGGACAACGGCATGAGGGAAGATCATGGTAGCACGATAATTCTCCTCAGAGAGAACAGATAAATGAAAGTTGAAATAGACCGAAATTCATGTCACTCACAGCCCCTAGTTATCCTTCATGTCATGCAAGATAAAAAATACCTGAAGTGAACAGAAGCCAAGAAGGGTGAGCAAATAGGTCTTAGGATAGATTATTACTGTGAATTTCAAAAAACAGTGGGGCATGAGATGGACAATTTTAGATTGCTCAAGGAACAAATCGAAAAGTTGATCAAGGAAAGGAAGCTCAACAAATACATTAGGCGTTATGGTGATCAAAATAGTGACGCTTGTAAATGAGACGCCAAATATTAAAAGAAAGATGATCACTGTGATAGAGATGACCAAGGGAGAGGAAAAAAGATCGTTCTGAAAACAAGCTAATAGAGGCAATAATCCACCACCTAGCCAACAAGGTTATCTCTGAAAAAAAAAAAAAGGAACATGTTATCCCAAGTTCCTCAATTACTTATAGGACCTCAAGAGTTATTGTGGATGTTGTGGTAGCAAAGCAAACAGTCTAAAAACTTCTGGTGGATATTGGAACACCCCCTAGCATTCATTATTAGAGTACCATTAAGAGGATGGCATTTGAAAAAACCTGGATTAAGGCACACCTTCATAAAATTAAAGGACTAAAAAATGAGTCCCTCCCAGTGGTGGGGCAAATAGTACGCTCGATAATGTTTGGAGACAGAACAGGAAAAGAAATGACAAAGATGGTTAAGTTCAAAATTGTTGATGCATTTACGACTTACAATGAGTTGATCAGCTTTTACACCATGCAAGACTTTGATATCTATGTTAGGCCTAAAATGTTGGAAATTACACTTCCTACCAAAAAATGAATGAAAATCATCTCCCCAAGTATAGCTGAAACAACCTTAACACTCACCATGCAGCACCATTCTAATGCTATAACTGCAAAGAACTAAGTGGAGGAGAAAAGAAAAATGCCTATGGAAGGAATGAAAGAGATCAACCTCGATGACTCAAACCCTAGTGAGAAAACCAAGATTGGAACCACCCTAGGAAAAGGGAAGAAAGAAGAGTTGATCACTTTTCTCAAATACAATTGTGATGTCTTCACTTGGTCGGCTAAAGATATGCTAAGAATTGACCTAGATACCATTACTTATAGGTTCAACATCATGCTAGGAAGACACCCGGTCGACAGAAGAAAATGAACCTTAGACTAGAAAGGAAAATAGCTATTAACACGGAGGTAGAGAAGCTCATAGCTACTGGCATCATTAGGGAAGTCAAGTATCCAAATTGGGTTTGTAATGTTGTAATGGCTCCAAAGACCATCGGTGGGTGGCAAGTGTGTAATGACTTTACAGATCTTATTGAAGCATGCTTTAAAGATTGCTACCACTTGCCTAAAATCAATGTCATGGTTGACATCCTGGCATCTCACAAAATGCTTAGCTTCATGGACGCCTTCAATGGCTATAACCAAATCCGCATGCATCTAGATGATGAAATTCACACTATTTTCATAATATACCAAGTCTTATTTTGCTTTACTAGAATGCCCTTCAAACACTAAAGCCACCTACCAGAGACTTATGAACAAAGTCTTCAAAAAGCAAATTGGTAAAATTGTTGAGGTTTATGTAGATGGCATGCTCGTTAAAAGCAAACAGAGACAAGATCATATTGCTGATCTAAAAGAGACATTAAATTCCTCGTGAAAATACAAAATGAAACTCAATCCTACCAAATGTGCCTTTAGAGTTAGTTTAAGAAAATTTTTAGGCTACATGGTCATTCATCGGGGCATTGAGGCTAACCTAGAAAAAGTAAAAGTAGTCTTTAACATGGCTCCACCCAAGGACATTAGAGGTATATTGACATTGGCAGGAAGAATATGGCCCTCAGAAGATTATTGGTAGGATCTGCATGAAAATGTCTCCCATTGTTTTTAGCACTAAAGAAGAAAGAGAATTCACATCCATCGTGGGATGAAGAATTTCAAAAGGCTTTCAACCAAATTAAGGGTGAATTGAGTAATTTGCCTATCCTTAAGAGTCCAAGTGTAGGAGAACCTCTTGTTTGCTATTTATCAAATACTAAAAAAAAACAAGCCCCGCAACCCATGTACAGGAAGAGCAAGGAATACAAAGCCCAAGTTACTTTGTTAATCAATTTTTTTAGGGGACAGAGCACGAATATCCTGAAGTGGAGAAACTAATATTGATGTTCATCACTACAAGAAGAAGACATTGACCTTATTTATATTCTTGTCCCATAGTTTGGCCTATATCATATCCATTGCGACAAATCATGTGCAAACCAGAATTGCCAGGAAGACTCACAAAATGGAGTATAGAGCTCATCGAATTTGACATCAAATATGTCCTTCAAATGAATATTAAATCATAGGTGTTGGCAGATTTTATCTTTGAATGTACTCCCTATCAAACCACGGAGGTGTTAACATAATGGATTGTACACACTGATGGGTCATCCAATTTTAAAAGATGTGGTATTAGAATAATCTTAGTGAACCCAGATGGGGTAAGGATAGACTATGCTTTCAAGGTTAATTTTAAGGCCACGAACAACGAAACAGAATATGAGGTAGCCATTGCAGCATTGTGAATATATACAGATATTGGTGTAAATAAGGTAAGACTCTAAAATGATTCTCAGATTGTCACCAGATAGGCTTACGAGGACTATAAAGCTAAATTCCCTAACATGATTAAGTATCAAGACTTATTAAAAGTTATAATGATGACACTCAGAAAGGTGACCGTTGAAATTATTCCGCTCTAGCTAAGGTAGCATCAACCTTTGAAGCACCACTAAATATCTATATTAAAGTTATCAAGAAACCAAGTATTTGTGAATAGGTTGTTTTGGCTATCTCTCAAGATGAGAACGTGGGATGGATGCACCTCATTAGGAGTTATTTATTTACTGGCCACCTCTTAGAAGACCTTAAGGAGGCAGCCAAGCTAGAAAACAAGGCTAGTAAGTTTTACTTGTTTGAGGATGGAAAACTGTATTTTTGGCCTTTCATAGCCCTATATAGAAGATGTCTTTTAGCAGAAGAGGCAAATTATGTGCTGAGAAAAGCTTATGAAGATATTTGTGAAAATCATATTGGCCCTAGCATTTTAATTAGAAATTTCATCTTTTAGGGATATTATTGGCCTGCATTAGTAGATGATGCAATAGAGTTTGCCAAGAGTTGTCACAAATGACCTAGGTTTAGCCCAATGTTGAAAAAAAAAGAAGAGCAAGTAACTCTAATCACTACATCATGGTATTTTACAAAATGGGGAGTCGACATCCTTGGACCTTTTTCACTTGCCTCAGATGGGAGGAAATACTTGATAGTTGCCATTGCTTACTTTACTAAGTGGGATAAGGTGAAATCCTTAGCAAAAATCAGAGAGCAAGAGACAAAGGATTTTGCACAGTAATAAATAATATGAAGATTTGGTATGCCACTTGAGCTTTTCACTAACAATAGTGCCTAATTGATAGGAAAGAGGTTTTTCAAGTTCCTAGATGAACTAGGTGTCATCCATTGCAGAACCTCGGTAGTGAGGCTACAGTCTAATGGTCTAGTGGAGCTCACAAACAAATCAATTTTTTAGGATTTAAGCAAGAAACTAGATCTTGGAGCATGGGTAAATTTGATCCACAGATTACTTTGGACTCATAGAATGAGATATAAGACTTTCACAGGAGAAATGCCTTTCCGTTTAACATGTGGCACTAAAGCTATAGTATTAGTGGAAATCAGCCTCTTCACTCATAAGGTTCTCCATTTTAGTGAAGTGGTAGATGACAAAGAGCTAAGGATCAACCTAGATATGCTTGATGAACTTAAAGAAACAATAGAAGTAAGGACTTCGATCTATAAAGAAAGAGTGGCCAATTAATATGACTCCAAGATCAAGCCAAGACACATCCGAGTAAAAGACTTGGTTCTACAACAAGCAGAAATCCTTTAGTGGGCGCCAAATGATATTGCACTTCTTTTGGTAGGGGACCTAAATGTACGAGAATAAGGTCCGTCACATGAGTACACCTTGGAGGAAATAGCGTGAAGACCTGCAAAAGATACTTCGATGTTCAAGTCCATAAAGGTTCTAGCAGGATGTAAATACCAAAAGAATAATATCATACTTGACACGTGATAATGAATGCCTTTATATATAGGTTTTTGGGGTTTTGTGCCTTAAAGTTTAGAACCATTTAATTAAGTGATTGTCTCTTTGATTGTTAGATGTAGGACACGTGTCCTTTTGCAGTCCCCCTTTTAAGGGTATAAGACTGTGGGCCTTAATTGAGTTGGATTATGCTCGAAACCCTTGATGGGCCTTATTTTCTTAGAGTAACATAGGTCCAAATAGAGGCCTAAATTCCTAGGATGGTTATCACCATTTACCCCCAGTATCCATAGAGTGCGACTAAGCTTTAATAGAGACTTATTTGTGACTTCTTCATACTTCCGTTAAGTCATGAAGAAATTTTCTACGGATAATTTATGGGTAATTTTGTCATATATGTAAAGATGTGTAATATCCCTTTCCTTGGAAAAAATTATAGGAGTGGTCCTTTATGGGAAATATGTTTGAAAAAGGCACTTTTTGGGGAAAAAAAATCTATAAGAAGAAATAAGGCTTATGGCTTGGTGGATATACTATCGTTTATTTAATAGCATGTGAAAAATGGATCTACTGCCGTTGCTATTGGCCTCATTCTTTCTTCATTTTTTTTCTTATTTATCGTCATCTATTTCCTGTTATCTACCATCATTTATTTTTCTTACTCTTGGTGGATCTACCACCATTTGTTTTTTAGGGATGTGATTAATCTTAGGCCGATGTACTGCCATTTTAACTACACACCTATTTCCTTTTTGTTTCTTATTTGTATCCACTATTATTTATTTCCCATCATCTCTACTGTCGTCTGTGACTTTATTTGAAATTGCATATATTGTTGGCTCTACACCTCATCTCAAATTATCTCTACCTTTGACCCCGAACCTTTTTGGGGAAATATAGCTTATGTATTGTTCTACCATTGTTTGTATATGACTAAAATATAGATCTACCGCCATATTCCCTTGTGTGCTTTTCCCTTTTTTTATTTACTTTCTACTATTATCCATATGTTTCTTTTATTTCTTCTTCCTTAAATGCGACATATACGTATTATGGTTGATCTACTGTTGTTTCTAAGGCTTGGTGCAATATATATGCCATCGTTTATTCACCTCTCAATTTGTTTTGATAGGCATATACACCATCATCCTTAGTATTTCTTTAATTTTTCTTGCTACTGCTGTCTTTCTTCCTTGGCACTTATCGTTTATTTCTACCGCTATTTGTGTGATGGCCATTATACCTTCTACCGTCTTACGGGATTATGTATCTACTGCCATCTCCTTTAGGTAACTCATTGTTGACATGAGTTAGCTACCATCACTTGTCTTCCTTTTTTTGTCTCTATTTTGGTGGCCTTTTCTAGTTGTTTTAATGCTACCATCCTATTTACCTTGTTCATTTTTCCTTGTTAGTATCATTTTTATCCTTGCTTTCATCTCTATCTCAATGGTCTTTTTACTTGTCTTAATGCCGTTGTCCTATTTTCCTAGTTTCTTTGTCCTAGTCTTTATTCTAATGGCCCTTCTTGTTGTTTCCTCACTACGGTATTTATACCATCATCCTTTAATTAGTATCTTGTTGGCTTATTTCTTCCATATCTTTCATTATTGGTGTTATACTTGAATAAATATACTACTTAACGTTTCCCAAAGCATAAAATGACCTAGGGAAATGTTCCTCTCCTTCATTTCTCTATAAAAGGTGGAGGCAATTGCCTTTTTTTTTCATGCTGCAACTTGAAAGCTTTAGATCTTTTCTTTGAATTCTTTGTCTCTAGTTGTGTTTTCTCTTAGCACCTGGTGGTCTATACTTCTCATTGTAAGTATGTTTTCTTTTTTTGATAAGTTATTTTCATTAGATAGTGATAATGAGAGTCCTCTAACAACCACTGCAGTTGTTGTGGGAGCCACTCAGAATGATCCCATTACTGGCCTTAGGCCGAGCCCTTAAATAACTTTTTGATGTTCCATGCAGGGTCACAATCCTGTTACATGTAGTAACAGTTGCTAACCTAAGTAACTTCTCTCCACTTTTGGGGGAAGCGAAAAAAGTGTTGGAAAGGAAAACCAACCTAGGTAAGTTGAAGGTTAGGAAAGGATTTGGAAAACCAATATAAGATGGAGAGGAAGAGTTTTCCAACCCTGAACCTAATAGGGAGGTTCTTTTGGATCACCGGGACATCATACACCACTTAGACTATTAGTAGGCTAAGTTCATTTGTCATGTTTTTTTATGTATCTTCATCTTACAAAATTCATTTACTTTCTCCTAACGATCGACTTGATGCTCTATTTCCTGATGTTTCTCTTTCTTTTTGCTGGGATTAATTTGAGGTTGGTTTTTCTTTACCACTTTACCCCTTTATTTTAGATCTATTGAACTATTTCTGGAGTTTACGTTTCCAATATTCTCTGAATAGTTGGCAGTATATAATGTCTTTCATCATTGTGACTAAGAATCTCGGTATAAATCCTACTGTGCCCTTAGTTTAGTTCTTCTATTGGCTTCAATTTGTCTCGTGTGCTTGTTATGACTTACATTCAAAGACTCATTTTATCTTTGGTACTACGAGCAATATTAAGGGTTAGAATGGTATGTTCTTTTTACTTAAGTCGAAGGATGCAACTTGGCTATTTGCCACCAAAAAATTGGTTTTTAACGACTGTGAGAAGAAGGATCTCAATAAAATCATCCCTTCTCATTACTCCAAAGAGGACGAAGTGTCCTTTAAATTATTTAGGAAGGTGGTGGAAGAAAATGGCGATGCCCAGATTGATGGGTGCCTAACCCTATAGTTCTTGTTAGTTCATGGTGTGGAGTGTTTTCTTTTGTAATTCATTTTTTTTAACTAGTGTCTTACTTTCATCTCTTTTATAGCTTTCAGTTCCCTCCGCTTTGAAGAAGACTTCTCTTTGCTTACTTGGGTAAAAATGAAGAAGAAGAAGATTAAAGATAGAGATTTTATTAAGAAAACTTTCACGCGTGTCAAGTCTAATGAGAGGCCGTAAACCTCTTCTCAGGTTCCTCCACCACCTTTTTCTGTCGTCTTGTCGACTACGACCCTTCTATCCCCACTGCTTCTCTAGCAAAGGCTAAGTCTAGGATGAAGAAGCCAAACTCTTCTGGTAGCTCTCTTGATGTTGCTACGATATTTGAGATGGTTGGAGCGCTTCATATAGATGCATTTAAACACTCATTTCCTTCATTCGTCAATTTAGCAACTAATCTGGTTTAGTGTGACTTTGAGGTTTCTTTAATACTCTCTTTAAATTTCTTTTTAGTTCTTACCTTGTCTATACAAAGGCATTCCTTGGTGTCGCTCAACTCCTTTCTTAGCTTTGCTTGATGACTCTTCATTTTTTTTCAAAGTACAGAGTTGTTGAAGCTCCTTAAATGACTTTGCCAGCTTCTTCTTTCTTTCCTGAACCTCAACACTTCATTCTTCCAAATCTTTAACATATTGATAAAGAGCGAGTAAGCCTGTTCGAGCCTACAAATAATAAAAAAAAGTCAAATCCTTCGTACAAACATGGTAAGAACTAGAAAGAAAGAAAAAGAGAATATTAAAGAAACCTCAAAGTCACGCTGAACCATATTAGTTGCAAAATTGGTGAAGGAAGGAAAAGTGTGTTTTTCTGCATCTATATGAAGCGCTCCCACCGTCTTAAATATCGCAGCAACATCCAGATAACTAGTGGAAGAGCTCAACTTCTTCATCCTAGTCTTACCCCTTGTTGGAGGAACAGCAGGGACAGAATGGGCCACAGTTGCCAGGACAATAGAAGAATCAGGTGGAGGAAATTAAGAAGAGGTTTACCGCCCCTCACTGGAATTAATGTGCATGAAAGCTTTCTTGATGAAATTCCTGGTTTCCACCTTCTTCTTCTTCCTTTTTACCCAAGTAAGCAAAGTAGAGTCTTCTTCAAAGCGTGAGACACTAAAAGCTGTAAAAAAGGAGAAAGGAAGGCACTAGTTAAAAACAAAAATGAATTACAAAAATAAAAAAAAACACTACAACCATGAATTGACAAGAACTTTGGGGTTCGGCACCCATTAGTCTAGGTAATGTCACTACCTTCTACCACCTTCATATGTAATTTGAAAGGCACTTCCTTCTTTTTGGAGCGTTGAGAAATGAAGATTTTATTAAGATCCTTATTTTCATAGTTGTTAAAAATCCGTGTCTCGGTGAAGAACAACCATATTACATCCCTTAACTTAAGTAAAAAAAATCTGCCCTTCCAACCCTTAATATTACTCACAATACAAAGATATAAAATGAGTCTTTGGGTGTAACCATACCAACTGCCCACGGGACAAATTGAAGCTGAAACAAGAACTGAAATAACGGCTCAGTAGGCTCTATACTAAGGTTCTTAGTCACAATGATAAGAAACATTATATACTGCTAGTTATTTGAAGAATATTGAAAATGGGGAATCCAGAAAGAGTTCAATAGATCTAAAATAAATGAGGAAGGTTGTAAAGAAAAAACAACCTCAAATTGATCCCAATAGAAAAGGAGAAGCCCATCGACAAAGGGGGCATTCAGTCAGTTGCCAGGAATAAGTAAATAGATTTCATAAGATGAAGGTACATTTCAAAAGTGACAAAGGAACTTAGCCTACCAATACTCTATGTGGTGCATAATGTCCTGGTGATCTAAAACACCCTCCTAATCTGGTTTAAGGTGTTAGTGTTGTGCCCAAAAGCCAATCATGAGATGATTGTATTTTTGCACATTGAGTCATAATGTTTTATTAAGGCATTAATCCAACAATTATGGTTTATTGTTTTGTTTCTACGTAATGTAACAAACATAATTGTAACCCTAGAATAATGATATTCTCAAACGTCCCTAGTATAGTATTATTGTGGAGCGGGTTGCAATAATACATAACGATTAGCATATGTGGAGACTAATATGAGATATGTAGTCTGCATATGGGTACAAGTTAGAGAACTTGTGTACTGGACCGACCCACCATGAGAACACTACATGGATCATTATATGAGTGTCATAAGTGATTCTCATAATGATCATGGTATATGTAGTCATTCGACGTAAGATCATCAAGGTTCCCTACATGAAAGTCACATACTTTGATACTTTCCTTTATTGCTCGTAACTGAATGAACTTGAAGGAGGTCATTGGGTATGTCACATATCATGCGGAGGCATTTGTATGATCAAGATGGGATTTGTCCTTCCTAGGTAACGGAAGTGATATCTTCAGGCCCCTTGATAGAGTAAGACTTAGAAAAATACATGGCTATGCTTGGATGAGTTGATATACGATATTAATGTCATCAGTTTAAGTTGCTTAGTAATCAAGAAACCAAAAATTGAGCTATACGAGAGTGACACATTCCATGTCTTGTGCCTAGTCTTGATATCTTGGACAAAGGGACAATGACAGATATCGATGATGATCATAAAGGTTTAGTTGAATCATCGACAATCTTGTCACTTGGGCAGCAATGATGTATTGCTAGACACCGCTCATTGCTTATGATCATAAATGTGATATATGATCATTGCCAACGTGGCAAGAGCCTATTGGGTCGCACACATAGAGCTATTTGGATTATTAGAGTGCATGGGTTAATAATTTAGGTGTTGGTTTCACAATAATTTTGTGTTAATAATGGGCCCAATAGTTGAGCCATTATTAAGCCCGAAATTAAAGCCTAATTGGATTAGGGTTTTGAAAGCCATTAGGCCTGGAAGTTGAGTCTCACTATAAATACAACTTTTAGTGAGAAATTCGCAGGTCTCCTTACCCTAGCCTCCCAAAAGACAGCCGCACTCTTCTTTTGCAATTCCTTGGAGGACGCAAGCTAGCACTATGAGCGCAAGAGAAACGCATCTGCCGGGACGTGGTGGAAGTGTGGTGATCCCGAAAGGCTCGTGTGGATACCATAGAGAGCTTGAACATGTCAACTGTTTAGGTTTTGTAATTCGACTCTAAAGTTGAGTAAGAGATCTCAACAAAAAATTGGGTATGAAAATTTTCAAACACCCGGTTTACCTCATTTCACTTGGATCCTGGAGGGTTTCGGTTAAATTCCGCTGCGTTGTTTGGCTCCCGAAACCCAACAGTGGTATCAAAGCTATTGGTGAAACCCTAAATCGGGATTGAATGTTGAATCACATAATGTTATGTGTTCGGTTACTTTCGGCCATGATTAATTAGATTGATTCATGATGCATGAAACCGGAACTCGTAACGAACATATGACGTATATGAAGAAACGACACTAATTGGTTAATGAGATTAACCCGAAATTGATAGGTATGAGATACCTATATGGATTATGATTTTTGCAATAGTTGCAAAAACCCTAGCTTGGTTCGAATTCAGCTTGTTCGGGCACCGAAAGTAATGTATTTTCGGTGGCTCGAATGGAGGTGTCTCGGGTACCTATTTGCTCGAAATAGAAGATCTCAGGCAAAGCAATTGTAAGATAATTTTTTGCGCCCCCCATGACCCCGTCCGCTAACCGGTCAGTGGAACCACCGCCCACTGACCGGCCAGTAGGACCACCACATTCGGAGCGCCACATAAATAAAAATTGGTTAATCAACACACGTCAATTGGCATGCATTTTTTTGTTGAATGATATTTGACATGATATGCTGATTGGTGTTTGAAGCATGGTGCATGGTTATAGCCCTTGATTGGTTGTACTTGTAAATACGGTCTGTGAGTCGTGTATTTTCTTATCACTCTCATTGTACATTTTCTTCTCACCTTACTCCCCTTGAATGTAACCCGAGGTTTTTATTATTGATGTAATGGTACATTATGGGATCATCCAAGCTGGTATGTCCAAGGATCATCCAAGTTAGTATGTCCAAGGAGGTGACAACAAAAGGGCAACCAAGAAAGGAAGAGAATGAGCTTGTGAAGACCCTTTTTCTTTTCTTAGGCTTTTATGATATTCTCATTCGCTTGAGAATATTGCATAGTTTGGGCTATAACCATGTCACGTTTACTTTCTTGTACGCATGAGATGCATGTTTTATATTTGTATGTGATGCATGTATAAGACAACCGGAGATAACAAATTGGTGAGATCAAAAGAAAAATCCCTCAAAACAAATATTAAGTCATTAAATGTGATGCCTTCCAAATGTTGGCACTCGTCAAGACTTCGATCAACATTAGGTGGGTTTGCCAAAACAAAGCACCTATGTTCATCTTGGTAAGGCGCGATGAGATAATAGTGATATCCAAATTGCTAACTTTGGGTCCGACTTAACTAAGTCATCTTAATAGGATTAGGGACTTAGAGGCATAGAGTTGGGCTTAAGTTCATGAGATGAGCTTGGACAAGTGTTGTTCACCCAACTATCCAAGAGTTGTATAAGATGCAATTGGCAAGGAGTTGCCTACCTAAATAGTTGTAACTTGAGAGAAAAACCAAAGCTGACTCAGGTTGTGGTCAAATATGGAACTTGGCCCACTAGAATACCTTAGCGCTGAGGTGTTCCAAAATGATATCAAGGATTATTATTTTGAGGAAAATAGTGGGAGTATCGTTTAATAAAAGTCCTTATTAAATGAATTAAAATACATGGCTCTTACCACTGCATATTTACTATTGTAAATAACCATGGCACAAAACACATTGACACTTTCATTGCGATCGATCCTTGAGAAGGAAAAACTGAATGAGACCAACTTTCTCAAATGGTACCGAAACTTGAGGATAGTCCTTAAGCAAGAGAGAATGGCTTATGTCCTAGAGCAGTCCATTCCGAATGAGCCTACTGCCACTGCTCCAAGAGCTGAAAGGGATGCTCACAAAAGGCATTCTAATGATGCTTTGGATGTTGCATGCCTCATGCTTATTACCATGGAATTTGAGCTTCAGAAGCAACATGAGAACATGGGGGCGTTCAATATGATCGAACATCTCAAAATGCTTTTCCAAGAGCAAGCTAGGTATGAGAGGTTTGAAACCTCTAAGGCATTGTTTCAGTGCAAGATGTCTGAGGGAAGTCCCGTGGGTCCTCATGTGCTCAAGATGATTGGGTACATTGAGAATATTGAGAATTTGGGATTTGCTCTTCAGAAAGAGTTGGCTGTTGATGTAGTCTTGCAATCATTACTTGAAAACTACAGTCAGTTCGTCATGAACTATAACATGAACGACCTTGACAAGTCCCTCCCTGAATTGCTCAACATGTTGAGAACTACTAGGAAAAACCTTAAGAAGCTAAGCCCATTATGATGGTTCAAAAGGGCAAGGGAAAGGGAAAAGCCAACAAGAAGAAGGATAAAGCTAATGGAAAGTCCAATGCTAATTCTTCTTCAGCTGCACTGAAACCAAAGGGTGGTGTGGCAAAGGAAGGAGAGTGCTTCCATTGTAAGCAACCTGGACACTGGAAGCGCAACTGCAAGCTCTATCTTGAAGAACTTGCTAAGGAAAAGGGAAGTAAGACTTCCACTTCAGGTATTTTTGTTATAGAGGCTAACTTTTCTACTTCCTCATCTTGGGTATCGGATACTGGATGTGGATCTCACATTTTTGCAAATGTGCAGGATCTAAGTAGAAGTAGAAGATTGGCCCAAGGTAAAGTGGACCTATATGTTGGAAATGGAGCAAGGGTTGCTGCCTTAGCCATAGGGACTTATGTTCTCACTTTACCCAGTGAATTAGTTTTAGAATTAGACAACTGCTACTTTGTGCCTACTATTAGTAGAAATTTGATTTCTGTTTCTTGTTTGGACAAGAAAGGTTTTTCATTTATAATAAAGGACAAATGTTGTTCTATTTATTTGAATGAAATCTTTTATGGTAGTGCTCAACTTAGCAATTGGTTATATGTTCTAGACCTCGAAGATCCAATCTATAATGTGAATACCAAGAAGGTCAGATTAAATCATTCGAACCCGACCTATCTCTAGCACTGTCGCTTGGGCCATATAAATGAGACCCGCATATCCAAGCTCCATGATGATGGACTCTTGGACTCATTTGATTTTGAATCATATGAGAAAAGTGAGTCATGTTTGTTGGGCAAGATGACCAAAGCCTTATTCACAAGGCAAAATAAAAATGCTAAAGAATTACTAGGACTCATACATAGTGATGTATGTGGCCCTATGTCTACACAAGCTAAAGGAGATTTCCAATACTTCATTACTTTCACTGATGATTTCAGTAGATATGGCTATGTGTATCTTATAAGACACAAGTCAGAATCCTTTGAAAAGTTCAAAGAATTCAAGAATGAAGTAAAGAATGAACTCGGGAAGAGTATTAAAGTGCTTCGATCAGATAGAGGTGGAGAGTACTTGGATTGAGAATTTCTTGACTATCTGAAGGAGTGTGGTATAGTATCACAACTCACTCTACTAGGTACACCTCAATGGAATGGTGTATCTGAAAGGAGAAATCGAACTCTATTTGACATGGTTCACCCTATGATGAGTCAAGCTGACCTTCCAAACTTCTTTTGGGGACATGCTCTAGAGACAACCGCTTTTACACTAAACCGAGTTCCATCTAAATCTGTTCAAAAGACACCATATGAGATATGGAGTGGGAGGCATCGTAATTTGTCTTTTATGAAGATTTGGGGCTGTGACACTTATGTGAAACGTCAATCCTCTGACAAACCAGAGCCCAAATCTAAAAAATGCCTCTTTATTGGGTATCCCAAAGAAACAAAGGGTTACTATTTCTACAATCCTTCTGAGTAAAAAGTGTTTGTTGCTCGAACTGGTGTCTTCTTTGAGAAAGAGTTTATCTCTAAAGGAACTAGCGGGAGGAAAGTAGAACTTGAAGAAATTCAAGAACGACAAGGAGACATCGAACCTGAAATGGAACTTGAACAGACACCGCAAGATGTTGTGGTTCAAGAGTCTGTTCCTGTAGCATAGAGCCCACGAAGGTCTAGTAGGATTCGGCGTAAGCCTGAGAGTATGGATTTCTCGTGACTCACACTGGTGATGTGATGCTCATGGATCAAGATAAGCCCACAATCTACCAACAAGCTATGTCGGGGCTTGACTCTAAGGAGTGGCTAGTGGCCATGAAATCCAAGATGGAATCCATGTATGAAAACCAAGTATGGACTTTGGTTGACCCACCTGAAGGGGTAAAACCCATAGGGTGCAAATGGGTTTTCAAGAAGAAAACTAACATGGATGGTAATGTGATTACCTTTAAGGGACGATTGGTTGCAAAAGGTTTCAAGCAAATTCATGGTATTGACTATGATGAAACTTTTTCACCAGTTGCTATGCTTAAATCCATCTAAATTTTATTTGCTATTGCTGCACACTATGATTATGAGATATGGAAAATGGATGTCAAAACTGCATTCCTAAATGGAAAGCTACTTGAGGATGTGTACGTGACACAACCTGAGGGTTTTGTCACTCCTGAGAATGCCAATAAAGTGTGCAAGTTGCAAAGGTCCATTTATGGACTGAAGCAAGCTTCTCAAAATTGGAATCTTCGTTTTAATGAAGCAATCAAAGAGTTTGATTTTATCAAAAATGAAGATGAACCTTATGTCTACAAGAAGGTTAGTGGGAGCGCTATTGTCTTCTTGGTGTTGTATGTAGATGACATACTACTCATCGGGAATAACATTCCTGAACTACAGTCTGTGAAGACTTGGCTAGGGAAATGTTTCTCTATGAAGGACTTAGGTGAAGTAGCCTATGTGTTAGGCATCGGGATCTATAGAGATAGATATAGAAAGCTTATTGGCCTAAGTCAAAGTACATATATTGACAAGGTGCTAAAGAGGTTTAGTATGCAAGATTCCAAGAAAGCATTCTTGCCCATGTCACATGGTATCACTCTTTCTAGATCTTAGTGTCCGAGTACACCCGAGGAGAGAAAGCGCATAAGTAAGATTCCATATGCCTCAGCAATTGGATCTATCATATATGCCATGATATGTACGTCCCGATGTCTCATATGCTTTGAGCATGATGGGTAGGTACCAATCGAACCCCGGTGAGAGTCACTAGACAGCTGTGAAGAAAATCCTTTAGTACTTACGAAGGACTAAGGATGCATTCTTTGTCTTTGGAGTTGAAGATGAGCTCGTTGTAAGGGGTTACACCGGTGCAAGCTTCTAATATGATAAAGATGATTTTAGATCACAATTTAGTTATGTGTTTTGTATTGGTAATGGTGCTGTGAACTGGAAGAGTTCAAAGCAAGAGACAGTAGCTGACTCTACAACAGAATCTGAGTATATTGCCGCCTCTGATGCTGCGAAGGAGGCAGTTTTGATCAAAAAGTTCATCACTGAACTTGGAGTGGTTCTAAGCATTGCCGACCCGATAAAGCTCTATTGTGACAATAATGGAGCAATCGCACAGGCTAAGGAGCCTCAATCTCACCAACAATCCAAACATATACTCCGACATTATCATTTCATCAGGGAGATCATCGAGAGGGGTGATGTAAGGATATGCAGGACTTCGACAGATAGCAACATTGCTGATCCACTAACAAAGCCCCTTATGCAGCAGAAGCATGATAGCCATTCTAGGTCCATCGGTATTAGATACATGGATGATTGGCTTTTAGTACAAGTGGGAAATTGTTAGTGTTGTGCCCAAAAGCCAATCGTGAGATTATTGTATTTTTGCGCATTGAGTCATGATATTTTATTAAGGCATTAATCCAGCAATTATAGTTTGTTGTTATGTTTCTGCGTAACGTAACAAACATAATTGTAACTCTAGAATAATGATATTCTTAAATGTCCCTAGTATAGTATTATTGTGCAGCGGGTTGCAATAATACATAACGACTAGCATATGTGGAGACTAATATGAGATATATAGTCTGCATATGGGTACAAGTTAGAGAACTTTTGTACTGGACCGACCCACCATGAGAACACTACATGGATCATTATATGAGTGTCATAAGTGATTCTCATAGTGATCATGGTATATGTAGTCCTTCGACCTAAGATCATCAAGGTTCCTTACATGTGAGTCACATACTTTGATACTTTCATTTGTTGCTCGTAACTGAGTGAACTTGAAGGAGGTCATTGGGTATGTCACATATCATGCAGAGGGATTTGTATGATCAAGATAGGTTTGTCCCTCCTATGTAACGGAAGTGATACCTTCGGGCCCCTTGATAGAGTAAAACTTAGAAAAATGCATGGCCATGCTCGGATGAGTTGATATATGATGTCAATGTCATCAGTTTAAGTTGGTCTACTCGGTAATCAACAAACCAAAGATTGAGCTATACGAGAGTGACACATTCCATGTCTCGTGCTTAGTCTTGATATCTTGGACAAAGGGACAATGACATATATCGGTGATGATCATAAAGGTTTAGTCGAATCATCGAAAATCTTGTCACTTGGGTAGCAATGATTTGTTGCTATGATATGTTGCTAGACACCGCTCATTGCTTATGGTCATAAATGTGATTTATGATCGTTGCCAAAGTAGTAAAAGCCTATTGGGTCGCACACATAGGGCTATTTGGATTATTAGAGTGCATGGGCTAATAATTTGGGTGTTGGTTTCACAATAATTTCGTATTAATAATGGGCCCAATAGTTGAGCCGTTATTAAGCCCGAAATTAAAGCCTAATTACATTAGGGCTTTGAAAGCCATTAGGTCTGGAAGTTGAGTCTCACTATAAATACAACTTTTAGTGAAAAATTCGCAGGTCTCCTTGTCTTAGCCTCCCAAAAGGACAGTCGCACTCTTCTCTTACAATTCCTTGGAGGACGCAAGCTAGTACTCTGAGCGCAAGTTTAATGCATCTGTCAGGATGTGGTGGAAGCGTGGTGATCCCGAGAGGCTCGTGTGGATACCATAGAGAGCTTAAACACGTCAATTGTTCAGGTTTTGCGATTCGACTCTACAGTTGAGTGAGAGATCTCAACCGAAAATTAGGTATGAAAATTTTTGAACACCCGGTTTACCCCGTTTCACTTGGATCCTGGAGGGTTTCAGTTAAATTCCGTTGCACTGTTTAGCTCCCAAAACCCAACACAGGGCTGGAAAATTCTTCCTTTCCATCTCGTATTAGTTTTTCAAATCTTTTCCTAACCCTCAACTTCCTAGGTTGGCTTTTCTTTCTAACAATTTTCTCACCTCCCCCGGAAGTAGAATGAAGTTACCTGGGTCAACAACTGTTACTACATGTAATGGGATTGTGACACTACATGGAACATTAGGAAGCTTTTAATGGCCCGACCTAGGGCTAGTAGCAGGATTCATATGAGTGTCTCCTACAACAATGACAAGGGTTCCTGGAGATCTTTCACTATCACTATCTAATGAAAATAACTTATTGAAAGAAGAAGACATACCTACAAAGAGTAGCACAAAATACTAGGCATTAAGAAGAAGCACTACCAGAGATAGAGAATTCAAAGAAAATATCTGAAGCTTTCAAGTTGCAACATGAAAAATGAAGACAACCTCATATACCTTTTGTAGAGAAAGGAGGGAGAGGAACATTTCCTTGGTTATTTGATGTTTTGGGAAGAGTTAAGTATATTTATTCAAGTATAACACCAATAATGAAAGATACGAAGGTGTTTAGCATGTTGGAAAAAACAAGCCAACAAGACACTAATTAAAGGATGATGGTATAAAGATGATAGCAAGGAAGCAACATGAAGGTCCATTGGAATAAAGACTAAGACAAAGAAATTAGGAAAATGGTACGACGACATTAGGACAAGTAAAAAGGCCATTAAGATAAAGATGAAAGCTAGGAGAAAATTTAATACTAGCAAGGGAAAATGAAGAAGGTAAATAGGATGATGACATCAAGACAATTAGAAAAGGCCACTAAGATATAAGGATGGGAAAGCACACAAGGGAAGATGATGGTAGATCCGCAATTTAGCCACATACAAATGATGCTACAAAATTATATAAGCTATATTTTTCCAAGAAGGTTTGGAGTCTATGGTAGACATAATTTGAGATGAGGACTGAAGTCAGCGGTAGATACAATTTAAAATAGAGTCACAATTGATGGTAGAGACAGTGGGAAATAGACAACAACGAATACAAATGAGAAACAAAAAGGAAAGAGGTGCGCTGGTGAAATGGTGTTATATTCGCCTAAGATTAATCACATCCCTAAAAAATATGACGGTAGATCCACCAAGAGTAAGAAAAATAAATGACGATAGATAAAAGGAAAATAGACGGTGGCAGATAGGAAAAAAGAAAAAAAAACGAAGAAAGGAGGCCAATATCAATGTCGGTAGATCCATTTTTCACATGCTATTAATATACCTCAAAGCCGCACAAGCCTCATTCTTCTTAAAGATTTTTTTCCCAAAAAGTTCCATTTTCAAACAAATTTCCCATAAAGGACCACTCCAATATTTTTTTCCAAGGTAGGGGATATTACACATCTTTACATATATGACAAATTTTCCCACAATTTGTCCTTAGAAATGTTCTTAATGACTTAACGAAAGTACAAGAAAGTCATAAACATGTCTCTACTGGAGCCTAGTCGCATTCTGTTGAGATTGGAGGGTAAATAGTGATACCTATCCCAGGAATTCGGGTCTCTATTTGGAACCATGCTATTTTAGGAAAATAATGCCCGTGAAGGGTTTCGGGCCCAATCTAAATCAAGTAAGGCCCACAGTCTTGTACCCCTTAAAAAGGGGACCATAAAAGGACAGATGTCCTACATGGAATAATTCAAGAGACAATCACTTCATCCAATAGTCCTAACTCCAAGGCACAGAACCTTAAAAACGTATATAAAGCCATTCATTATCATATGTCAGGTATGGGGTCACTCTCTTTGTAATTTGCATCTTGCTATAACTCTTATTGACTTAAGTGTCAGAATATCTTTTGTAGGTCTCCACGCTTTCTCTTTTAAAATGTATTCTTGTGACGGACCTTATTCCTCAATATCCAAGTTGTGTACCAAAGGAAATGCATCATCAAGTCTCATAGCGGTGGATTCAAGAATTTTACAAGGGGATTCGATTACATATATAAATACTAAATAATAATATTATGTATTAAAATTTATGAATTCAAATATATAAAAAATGATAAAAAAATAATTTTTTTGAAGAAAATATTTAAAATATATTCATATTTAGCATATATTTTTCTATTTTCAGTTAAATAGCTTCAATTAGAGTCATAAAATTATATATGAACCATAGGAATAAATGGTGTGACATGTATTTTATATAGAATTTAAAAGACAAAGTCATCATTTACCATTTAAACTATGCATTCTTTCTTATTGACCCTTTGACTTTATCTTTTACCTGAGTAGCTCCTTAATTTTCATATGTTGGAAGAGAGAGAGTGGAGAAAAATGTTAAAGGCCCTTAGGTGGGAAAGTATTTGAAAGTTATGGGCAAGTGTAGAACTTTTGACTTTAGAAAATCATTTTGTAAGAATTTGACCTTTTTTGTATTTTTTGAGGTAAAAGAGACTTTTTAATTCCATTGAATATTATAAAATTTACAATAGCCTATTAAAAAATTTAAGAGGGTCAACTCACTAAATTATGTATCAATTGTTAGCAATTTTATTGAAATGGGGTGTCCATGGACCCCTTATTAAATATCTAGATCAACTATTGAAGTCCCATGACTCAAAACTTGATGCATGTTTATCACTTCTAATACTCTACATTGATCCACCATAAATCTAAGCTGCCATCACCTACAGTGAAATCTAATGAAGGAAAAGGAACCTCTAATCATGAGCTCACTCCCAATCTGATTTTGCTAATTATCATCCTATTCTAGGGCTCAAACATCGTTAATACTAACTACTTAAAGGTCACTATTCACAACCAAAGAATGCCTAACCCATTTGTATATTTGCAAAGTTAGGTTAGAAAACTGTAGGGAGTAAACTTCAGGTTTTTTTGTCAATTGTATTTGTAGTTCTTTTAAAGTTCATTTATCCAGTTTTTTTATGTCAATTGTATTTGTAGTACTTTTAAAGTTCATTTATCCATTCTTTGTTGTTAACATTATTGTTTTTCTAACTGTTGTTTAAAGCATTTTCCAAAAAATTTTTCTTCCATCTTGTTTGAGAACTTGACACCCCAAATCATCCAAAATGGTAGCCGTCTTCACCAAATTCACCAATTTCACACTTTTTGGGAGAAAACATGTTAAAATTTGCATTTTCTTGTATGAAAAACTTCAAACTACAAGGAGAAGGCACCAATTTGTTGTAAGACCGATGAACAAAATATGGAAATGAGAAGAAGTGAACAAAGAAGAAAGAACAGGGAAGAGAGAGAGAGAGAGAGAGAGAGAGAGAGAGAGAGAGAGAGAGAACACTGAAAGTCAGTAGAAGAATAGTAAAAAAAAAAGTTAGAGAACCAATGAGATAATATAAAAAATTAATTGGTAGGTGAGATTTCCAATGAGATAAACATTAAGAGTCAAAAGAAGAATAATAAAAAAGTTAGAAAACCAATCAGATAATATAAAAAATTAATTTGCAGGTGAGATTTTCAATAAGATAAACACTGAGAATTAGAAGAATAATAGTAAAAAAGTTAGAGAACCAATGAGATAATATAAGAAATTACACCCAATTCGTTTTAACATAAGTCAATTAGCTTCAAAATGACTTATTTTTATTCTTACAGCCTTTTTACCCAGAAATAATTTTAATTAAAAGCCAATATTATGTAACCATAATAATCCATTGAAAATACAGTTTTTGTAATATTACTAAATTTTTATAATTTTTTCTACTTTAATTCATTAAAAAGAAAAATTCATAAAAATTTAAAACATTATGAAAATTTACTTTCAAATGCATTATTGCATCTACATAATATTATTTTTCAAATGAAGTAGATTTCAGGCAAAAAAGATATAAGAGCAAAAATAAGTTAGATAACTTAAGTTAAAATGAATTGGTTCATTGTCAGATGAGATTTCCAATGAGATAAACATTGAGGATCAAAAGAAGAATAGTGAAAAAGTTAGAGAACCAATGAGATATTATAAAAAATTAATTGGTAGGTGAAATTTCATTTAACTTTCTTTAGTACTTCAAGTTAGTAGAAATAAAAGATTATTAGAAAAACAAAATAAAACATTTCTAGGTTATAATGGTAATTTTTATACAGGTAATAATTTTTAAATAAAAGTAACATAATTTTTAATTAATTTATAAAAAAAATATGTGACTTATGATTTTATGGAACATAAAATTTAATATAATAATAATTTAATTGAAACGTCTGCGCAACACTTTCCATCTTCTGTTCCTACTCTTGGTTCCACTCCCACTTCAGGTCACCTAGTTTAAGAACAAGGATATGTTAAAATTGATATGAACGCCTACTGTGTTTCATAAATTTCACTAATTCTTTATATACTACATGTATAGTTAATCTAACTTTAAGATGGATTGAATATTTCAAAAGATCATGGACGAAAATTTGATTGTTATTTTGTAAGCCTTGCCGGAGAATAGAAAACAGCAAAAATAAAAAGCTCAAAGTTTGTATTTTTTCTTCTACAAACCAATAACAGAGTAAAGCTCTTACTCTGAATTGGATTAAGCAACATGACATTTCTAATCAATGAGAAACTTGTGTAAGTAACAGGATTTAAAAAGAGATTATGCTAAAAAACACAAATTCAATGAACAGATAAATCAAAGTTCAAGTTGAGGCAAATGAATATGAAATCTAACCTAGGAAATTCAATCAACCAATTGAAAGAGAAAAATAATAATGAGGATTGATTATGCACATATCTAGTAGTCATTGGATGAACAATGAGTATTGACAGTAGAACTTGACTTGACCCGAATAACTTGACCAACAAAACCCAAGTGTTAACCCTACTTGATTTGACTAAAAAAGTCAATGTCTCTCAATTTGACATGAACTTGAACCCAAGATAACCTGAAACCTAGCTTGACCAAGACTCAAAATGACCCGAACTTGAGAGAATCTGAACTCAAGATGACCTGATCTTAAGCTGAGCCGAAACTTAAGAAGACTCTAAACCTAAGAAGGTATAAATCAAAGGAGACTTGGAACCTAAGGTTACCTTACCTAAAAAATGATTAAAAAAAAAAGAATGATGAAAGCCAATAGATATAAGTCCAAAATTATAATACTAGAATAACTTAACCTAAATGATTTAATACCTAAATGATCTGACACCCATGATGTAAAGGCTTTCCAAGTACTTCCCATAGTTCAAAGCTAAGATAAGTAAATCCCAAGTCCTTTTTCTCAAATAAGTTTTATTAAGCAAGAAAAACAAGTTAAGTAAGGTTAAGTTATTGAGTTTTAAAGTGTAATTGATACCTAAATGGTAGAAAGGGAAAAAGGGTAATTTTGGACCATGTCAGTGGCATGAACATAATTTACTAGAATTAGGTTCATATAAGTGTTTTGAGATAAATAAGTTATGACCATAAGTGTTTCTAGTCATTTGAACCAAAAGTGTAAATTAAGAGCAAAAAATGCACCAAGTGAGAAATTAAACTATTATGTTTTATAATGGCTTAAATGACTTAAGGGAAAAGTATGTGGGTAAGAAAAACCTTTCTATAGGACTAAGGAGATTTGGAGTAGGAAGATTTTTAGTAGGCTAAGTGAATTAAAACTAAGTTTGAGAACCAAAGTGACAAGTAGTAGAGAAATGGGCTAAGTGAGAGTAGTTGGTTATATAATTTGTGGAAATGGAACTATTCATTATATCCCTCACCCACCCTTTTCATAGCTATCCTTTCTCCATAGCCACTACTCATCAAACCTCCTAATGTACCCAAAATTTCATGAAATTTTAAGGTCCCAAAGCCATCTCAAAAGCTATTAGCTCATCTTTGATTTATTTGGTGCATTTGAAGTTGTTCTTGTAATTTTTTGGTTTAAACCCCAAGGTAAGTGTATTTAATCCTTGTGGGTTAGTTCTAAGCTTGTTAAGTGTTTAGAAATGGTCTTAATTTCATGCCATTAATGTCCAATTTTGTTGAATTCAAGCTTATAACTCAAAGGAAATCCATTGGTGTGCTTGTTGCTTGCTTTTTACTTTGAGGATGATTTGAGGTCAGATATTCAAGTTAATTTAGCTCAAATAATGCACAGAAATGTAGTATACATGTGGGAATGAAGTAAAAACAAGACCCATTTGAATTGGCTTAAGGGATTGAAAGATTGAGCAAATTTTGTGCAAGATCGTATAAGAGCACAACATGTTGTCAAGCCATTGGTGACATGTCGCTTACGTTAAAGTGCGTCACTGGCTGTGCTCTAGAAAACCCATATGCTTTTGCCCTCAGTGACACGTTGCTAAGGCCTAAGCCCTTCGAGCTTGGAGCACCCTAAGGATGCCTCAATCTTTTGGCTATCATCCCTAGGCCATTCTAATATGTTCCATAGTTTTGGTTGGGTCTAGAACTCATACATAAGTTGGGAATTATGAATTATTTAGGTGATAGCTAAGTGGTGTGTTAAGAAAGGGTAAGGAAGAGTGGCTAAGGGGCTTAAAGTGCTCAAGTCATTAAATGAGGACTAAGAGGATTAAGGCAGGTATCAAAATTTTCATTGGACCAAGTGGGAGGTTTTAGACCATCGAGCAACGATTAGGAAACCTAAAAGGATCCTAACCAAACCTTTTGGTTTGGTAAGTAAACCACTTAAGAGCACTAAGCTAAGCTTGAATGGACAATAAGTTAAGGGGAAGAGATCGGTAAAGAGGGGAGTAAGTGATGACTTACTCTAAGTAGCCTGTTATAAGCAGGTAAGGGTTAAGTAAGTGATGACTTACTCTAAGGCACCCGTAAGAGGACTTCATGGAGTTGATTAAGTGCCAGTATAGGTTACGAAGGCTAGTATCTAAGTACCCCAATTGTATGAGCTCGTAGAAGTTTGGAGCACCTTCAGGTGTAAGGAAGTCCTGAGTGCATTTTCATATGCATATTTCATCCATCCATCCGTTATTTTCATTGTTTATTGTTCTTATTCTTGTTTCTGGATGTGTTGTTGGTTGCTTGTTTATTCTATATGATATATGTATGTTTGTTGTGCTCTGCATGCTTGCATATGATTCCCTCTACAGGTGCCAAATCCTTAAGTGTTATATACGTGTTAAGTGGACTAGTTAGACTTAACATTAGGTAAGGGGCAGTTGTTAAGACTAGGTTTTATTGGTTGGAAGGTGCTTTCTAAGTAGGAAATCTTATATTTTAAAGCTACTTGTAGCATAAGCTAGTACTAACTAAAGTGCTTGTCTTTTAGTTTAAGGCCAAGTGGGCACAAAGAAAATGTGGTTCATCACTAGAAGCTAGCTTGCTTGGGTGAAGAGCTAAGAATTCATCTTAGTAGATATATGTTACTTCTTCTATATGTATGGTATTTCCATACTAAAAGATTGCCTTTACTAATGCCAATTGGTGTGTCTAACACTAAGGTTACATTTAGGTGCATATAAGACTAAGATGCATGCTCATAGTTGCACTACAAAACAAATGTAAAATTGTGATTGAAATTTCAGTCGCGTTTCACTTGCAATACTGACTAAAAGTGAATGCTTTGTTATTGCAGATGGTAGTCACAATTTTTCAAGACGCAATTTTATCGCAACTGAATCTTGACTGCAAAATGTGACTAAAACTTTCAGTTAAAAATCAATCAAGAACATTATGGCTTGCGGCTGACTAGTTCAGTTGCTATGTTAGTGATTGTCATGCAATAGGATTTTTATTTTTCACAAAAGGCATTACTATGTACTCCCTCCGTCCCAATTTCTTTGATCCATTTGACTTTTTTAGCTAGTTTGACTTGAATTTTTTTATATTATTATTTGTTCAAAAAAAAATTAAAAAATATATATTTAGAAACTATAAGTCTTGGTTTATCATGTACATATAATTGTTTTTCATTTATATGCTAAAATGTCTAAAATAAAAAATCATAGATTAATTGTTGAAAAATGAATAGTGCAAAGAATTTAGGACAGAGGAAGTAATATAATTATTGTTTAATTAATAGTATTTAATTTAATTTGTTATTTATTTAATTTTTATTTAATTGATAATTTCATTAAATTTCTATGAATATTATCTTTTTTAAAAAATATTAATAATAAAATAAACACAACAATGAAATTAAAATTTAGATGAAACACATTTATATTAATATAAAAGTCAAAATACATACCAAAATATAAAAAAAAAAAGAAAATTCAAAAATTAGATCCAAAGAACAATTCAAAAATTTTAATACAATAGTTCAAAACTTCAAGAATCACAATTTCAAAACTCAGATATGGAGAAGATTGAGGTGGATGGGGCGGAGGAGGCTAAGGAGACTGAGGCAAAGGAGGCTGAGGTGGATGGTGGCAAGGTCAATGAGGAGACCATGGCGGACGATGACGAGACCGAGGAGGAGATAGAGACAGATGGAGGTGAAGCTGAGGTAAAGGCCGAGGAGGCAATGACGAGGAACGATGGGCAATCGAAGGGGGGTGTATGAGAGAGGTGGATTGCCAGGCAAATGGTGAGGCGGATGGGCGGAGAAGAAACTGAGATGAGAATGAAAAAAGAAAATGAGATGAGAGTGAAAGATGAAAGTGAGATGAAAGTGAGAGACGAAAGCTTTGACTGGGTAAAGAAGAAGGAAGTAGAAGGGAAATAGTTGGAGCGACTAAATTTTGACTAAAGGGCGACTGAAGTTCAAATCTCTAAACAATTTTCGACTGAAAAGCAACTAATGTTTTTGTGACTGAAACCTTCAGTCGCTTGTCAGTTACAATAAAAAAATAATCTTTTTTATTTTTGAATGAAAAGTGACTGATATTTTTATGACTGAAACCGTCAGTTGTTTGTCAATTGCAATAAAAAGTAAACCTTTTTACTTCTGACTGATTAGCAACTGAAACACCTAGCGACTGATTTTCAATCCCTATTTTCAATTGTAATTTTGCATTCATTTTATAGTGTTGTTACTTGAAGTTCAAGCATCTAAAGTTTTAAGTCTTGGCTCGATTTGAATTATGTTTTCATTAATTGTCATGGCACTATCTTCAATGTTGTTTTAATTTAATGTTATCACATAGCCAGGATAATGCATGCATATTTTTTATGCAGGGTAGAATAAATAACTAGTTGCACTTAATGATTTAAGATACTTCATGAGTAATATATAGCCAATTGTAACCTAAGTGGGACCACAGTTGTAGGTTTCCGGGAGCCAAGCACGTGCAGCAGAATATAACCGAAACCTTCCAGGATCTATGTGAAACAGGGTAAATCGGGTGCTCAAAATTTTATACATAGTTTAGTTGAGATCTTTCACCCAACTATTGAGTCAAATCACAAAACTTGAACAGTTGATGTGTTTAAGCTCTCTATGGTATCCATACGAACCTCTCAGGATCACCATGCCTCCACCATGTCTCAGTAGATGTGTTTCTCTTGTACTCGCAGTGCTAGCTTGCATCCTCCAAAGAATGGTAAGAGAAGAGAACGGGTGGAACTCTCAAAACTCTTCTGATTTCGTCCTTAAGGAGACTAGGGCAAGAGTTGCGAATTTCTCACTATATGATGTATTTGTAGTGAGACTTAACTCCTAAGCCTAATGGGTTTCAAAGCCTTAATCCAATTAGGTTTTAATTTCGGGCCTAATAATGGCTCAACCTTTGAGCCAATCATTAATACGAAATTATCATGAAACCAGGACCAAATAATTTGGCTCATGCACTCAAATAATCTAATTGGCTCTATGTGTGCGACCCAATAGGCTCCTATCATATTGGCAATGATCATAAATCACATTTATGATCTTAAACAATGAGTGGTGTATACATTTATGATCTTAAACAATGAACGGTGTCTAGCAACACATCATTGCTACCTAAGTAACAAGATTGTCGATGATTCGACTAAACCTTTATGATCATTATCCATATATGCGATTGTCTTTTTGTCCAAGATATCAAAATCAATCACGAGACATGAAATATATCACTCTCGTATAGCCCAATCTTTGGTTTTTTGATTACAGAGTAGACTAACTTAAACTGATGACATTGATTTCATATATCAACTCATCCAAGCATGGCTATGTATTTTCTTAGTCTCACTCTATCAAGGAGTCCAAAAATATCACTCCCGTTATATAGAAGGGACAAATCCCATCTTGATTATACTAAACCTTCCGCCTGATATGTAACATACCCAATGACCTCCTTCAAGTTCACTCAGTTATGAGCAACAAAGGGAAGTATCAAAGTATGTAACTCACATGTACAGAATCTTGATGACCCTAGGTCAAAGGATTACATATACATGATTACTATGAGAATCATTTATGACACTCATATAACGATCCATATAGCCTTCTCATGGTGGGTCGGTCTAGTACACAAGTTCTCCAACTTGTACTCATATGTAGACTACATATCTTATATTAGTCTCCACATATGCTAGTCTTTATGTATTATTGCAACCTGCTCCTCGATAATACTAGACCAGGGACATTTAAGAATATCATTATTCTAGGGTTATAGTTATATTTATTACGTTATGCAAAAACAAAATAACAAACATAATTATTGGATTAATGCCTTAATAAAATATCATGCTTCAATGTGCAAAATACAATTATCTCAAGATTGGCTTTTGACCACAACACGAACAATAGTTCCTTAAGAACCTACCAGTAGCAGTAAAATCAAGCCCCTAGGACCCTGTTTCACCATAGTTGGTATTAGAGCAGGCCAATGGTCTTAGTAGAGGAAATAAGTGACTAAGATCTAAGTGTGTCCTTGTGGTAAGTGTGGTTAGTACTTATAAGTATTGCTGGAGTTGTCATTTGGTGTTGGTTGCAAGTATATCAGTGGGATCCTGGTAAGATGCTTGTATTGAGACAAAGGACTGAGAAAAAGTCCAAGTGGCCCTATGGTGGTTGCCAAAAGAAATGTGGTTGTTTTGTTGTACAGTCCTAGTCGCACTATTGCATGAGAAGCCCAAAGAGCATACCTAACTCTTGAAGGAAGGGAAACAATGGTTGATGCCTAATTGGTAACGGTCATAGTGTACTAATGCCCGTCAGTAGACTGAGGCCAAGTGGGGAATCCCTACCTAGAGGGCAAGATAAAGGTCAAGAAAATGTCTACGATTATAAGGATAAAGACAGAATCCAATGAGTAGTCGAAAAGCCTAAGGGTAAGGACCTAGGAGCACTAAGTTACTAAGGGTGCACTAAGGCCAAGTGAACCATCAATACCCAAGGGAAAGAGGCAACATGGACACCAAGAGAACGTTGGACCATAGGGTAGGGGCTAAGGTGCACTAGGACTATAAGTGCACCTAGGGCAAATGAATAACATTTCCACCCCAAGGTAAGTTAAGACCTGAAGTAAAAAGCTCAAGTAAGGACCATTTAATTTGGAGTCCATGGAACCTAAGGGAGAACTAAGAAAGAACAACATGAACTGAAAAAAGAGGCCATGTGCTAAGTGAAACGACCCCTTATGGCCCAGGAAGTTTATGAGAACAAGTCTCACCCTGGTTGTAATTGGCTAATTAATTATGTTGGCTAAGTGTGAGAAGTTAGTGATATTATTGGTGGAGATGGAACTATTCATTATCTCCCTCATCCACCTTTTTGTAACTCTCCTCTCTCCATAACTTCTCCTCATCAAACCTTCTAATCTACCCAAAATTTCATGAAATTTAAAAGTCCTAAAGCCATCCTAACAAGTCCTTAACTCATCTTTAGTGTATTTGGTGCATTTGAAGTTGTTCTTGCAAGTTTTTTGTTCAAACCCTAAAGTAAGCATCTTTAATCCTTGTGGGTTGTTTTTAAGCATGTTAAATGGTTAAAAATGGTCTTAATTTCATGCCGTTGGTGTCCAATCTGGTTGAATTCAAGCTTGGAACTTAAAGAAACTCTATCAAGTTCATGTGTACTTGTTGCTTGCTTCTTGCTTTGAGGTAAGGGATTCAAGTGAATTTGGCTCAAATAATGCATAGAAATGCAGCATTACATGTGGGATTGAAGTAGACATGTCGCCAACATTGAAGACATGTCACAGGCTGTACTCTAGGAAACCAGTATGTTGTTGCCCTTGGCGACATGTTGCCAATGACATTACCAAGGCCCAAGCCTCTCAAGCTTGAGGCACCTTAAGAATGCCTCAATCTCTCAGTTATTATTCATAGGCCATTCTAGGATGTTCCATAGCTTTGGTTGGGTCTAAAACTCATTCCTAAGTTGGGAATTATGCATTATTTAGGTAGTAGCTAAGTGGTGTGGTTAAGGTAGTTTAAGGAATTGTGGCTAATGGGGCCAAAGTACTCAAGTCGTTAAAGGCGAACTAAGTGGATTATGGCAGGTATCAACTACTTCGTTGACTCAAGTAGGAGGCTTTAGACCTTTAGGAAATGAAAATAAAACCTAAAAGGATCTCAACCAAACATTTTGGTTTGGAAAGTTAGCTACTAAGGAGCCTGAAGCTAAGCTCGAAGAGCTTGGCAAGTCGAACCACATAAGGCAGCTACCTAGCATAATAAGTCAAGGTGAAGAGACAGGTAAAAAAGTGAGTAAGTGATGACATACTCTAAGTACCTCATCAGAGGAGGGCAAGGGTTGAGTTAGTGAGGACTTACTCTAAGGCTCTCATAAGAGGACTTCATGGGGTTGGTTAAGTGCTAGCATAGGATATGAGGGCTAGTATCCAAGTACCCCAACTGTATGAGCTCACAGAAGTTTGGAGCACCTTCGGGTGTAAAAAAGTCTTAAGTGCATTTGCATGTGCATATTTCATCCATCCATCCATTCATTGATTATTTTCATTATTTGTTGTTCTTATTCTTGTTTCTAGTTATGTTCTTGGTTGCTTGTTTGTTCTGTATGATATATGTATATTGTTGTGCTTTGCATGCTTGCATATGTTTCTCTTTTCAAGTGTTGTATCCCTTACTAAGTAATTTCAAGTGCTCACCCCTTAAGTATTGTACAGGTATTAAGTGGGCTAGTCAGACTTAACAGTTGGTAAGGGGCAGCTATTTAATATAAGTTTTATTGGTTGGAATGTACTCTCTAAGTAGGAAATCTTATGTTTCAGAGCTACTTGTAATGTAAGCTAGTACTGGCTAAAGTGTTTGCCTTTGAGTTTAAGGCTAGGTGAGCACAAAGAAAGTGTGGAGCATCTATAAAGCTAACTTGCTTGGGTGAAGAGCTAAAAATGGATCTTAGTAGATATATGTTACTTCTTCTATATGTATGATATTTTCATACAAAGAGATTGCCTCTACTAGTGTCCATTGATGTGCATTACACCAGGGTTAAATTTTGGTGCATAGAAGATTATGATGTATGCATATAGTTTTTATTTGAAGCTAAAGCATTTAAAGTTTTAAGTCTTAGCTTGATTACAATTGTGTTTTCATTAATTGTCACGGCATTATCTTAAATGTTGTTTTAATTTATTATTATCGCATAGCCAAAACGATGCAAGCATATTTTATATGCAAGTAGGCTAAGTAACTTGTTGCACGTAATGATTTAAGATACTTTACTAGTAATAGCTAGCTAATTGTAAACTATATGGGATCATAGTTTCCTGAGAACTTACTAGTGGTAGTAAATTCAGGGTCCTTGGATGCTGTTCTACCACACATGATGGCTGGAAAAGAAACAACTTAACACCTAAAACAACTGAATATTGTAATGATTTGAAACCTAGTTAAATAGAGAACCACATGATTTGATACTAGAATAATCTAATTTTTTTTTAATTGAAATTAACCCAAAACTTGATAATGGCTCAACTTGAATATAACCCAACCTATCTGAACTACCATGTATAACAGCTACTAATTGAGCTTTGTGCCTAGTTAGGTTTAGAGCTGACTGTCGTCAATAGTGGAAACTCTATAGCCTGCCTAGACCAAACGAACAAAGGGCTATGGTACACTTATGTTGGGAAACTTAAATAGCCATCATTTTATTTTCCGGCTAATCAGAATTATCTACAAAGAGCTTATTGGTTAAGGCATAGGGAATAAGAGGGGACATGTATTGAATATTGGCAACGGAGAAGGAAGGGCACAGCGCCGTGCCACTCATGTTGTGGTTCAGAGACCATTGTTTTTTGTTAAATTACTTGATTTATTAGAGCCCTACAAATAATTATGTTTTTAACATAGGGACATGTATGCAAGAATAAAAAAAAAAATAAAGTGTTTCATTTTTAAGTTTAACGATTTTCTTGAAGACAACTATTATCTATACTAATTGCCTAGGCATGGCACTATTCTTATGACAAAAACTGTGCTGCTACAATATAGGGAGATTTTTTTCCTTGAACTTTTTATTTTGGTTTTTTTCAAGAAAGATAAGTTACACAATTAGTTCTGTATTATTCTGGGGTGATGTATTCAATGAAGGGTGTGTATTTAGTTTTTTTGGTTTAAACTGGACTAAATAAGTCAATTTTTTATTTTGGATAGTTACAAACTGAATAGACTAAATTAGAGTCTAGAACTGACCTTAAACTAAACCAAAAAATTTCTGTTCAGTTCGGATCATAATCAAATTAATCAAAATAATGGGAACAAGAAAGATGCTTTTTTATTTAAGATTCCAAAACCGAATTAACCAAAGAAATAGGGGAAAACTAAAAATAAAGAAGCTCCTATTGCTAGCCTCTGCCGAACAAAACACCAAAAATTCCAAAAATTCAAAAATTCCAAACGTAATGACCTATAAATTCATACATAAACGCTTACAAGATCATAGCCAAACATGCATACAATTAGTTCAGATTCAGGATCTAAGGTGCATCATAATTCATATTAATGGCCCATAAAGGTGTAATTTCAACATACAAATGACCAACAAAACCTTTAACAACAATCTGGCTTTCAGCATACATCTTTCTATGTTCTTGGTACCACTTGGTCCATTTGAGATTCTTGGCAGCTTTAGAACAAAACCTGTTTTGTCTGCACAATTTACCTTATTTAGCAACCTTCCGGAATCTCATGCAAATTACAAAAATCAGGTCAATGTTCATCAAGTAAATTATCACCTAAGGCTCTACACAAAACCTTGCAATAAACTTATAACTCCAATTAGCCTCATTTGCACATTCTAGAGACAAAAGGGTGAGATTTTGATGAAATCTTTACAAGGATTAACAAAACAATCTGGAAATACCAACTTTGTTTTGTATGCAATTTGTGGAAAAGAAGGTTGTGTGTGAGGCTGTTTGTTTAAGGAAAATGGATGAGTAAGGAGGTTGAGTTGAGTGTTGTTTGTGAGTGAGCGAGAGGCTAAGACAGTGAAAGTGAGGGATGAACTAACAAAGAGGTAAAAGTAGATGATGGGATCTGGATTGGTATGAGACGATGCAAGATGAATGAGCGAGGAGTGAGGTAAAGCGAACGAGGGATGGAGAGACGTGAGATAGACGACTATGCCTGTATATGTGTGCCTTTAGACTTAGACTTAATGCGAGAGCAAGCCAGAGAGTTAGTGAGTGCTAATTGCTAAGTGACCAAACTTTGTGTGGTGTGTGTGAGTGAGAAAGTGACCCAGCCTAACAAAAAGCCCAACTACAGAGAAAGGGTAATTCAATTACCGAATTAACCAAGGCCCTCAACCAAAAGAGAATCAAAACTGAAATTAACATGTATTCCGTTTCCCCCAAAACTGAACAAAAAGGCCAACTAAATTGAATTAAATTTTCAAATTTTTTATTTTTTATTTGATCTAAATAGTGATCACCCCATCTTTGGTTCCTTAAACTTTAAAAAAATGCACTTTTAATTTTTTTTTATTAAATTTTTTTGCCAAAATGGGGGTAACTTATCAGTTGGTCAACTTTTTTTGTATGGTGATGTTTTCTAGTCCTCAAACTTTGGAAGTAGACACTTTTATTACTTGATCTTACACTATTGGCTTTTGTGTTTTAGGCCCAAAACTTTCATAAGCTATGCTTAAGGCACTAATTTATCCTGAAATCTCAAATTCACTAAATTGGTATTATACCATATATTTTTTATTTACTAAATTTGTTACTAATACCTTTCAGACATTTCAATTTATTAGATCTTTTGATTTGATCGCAATTTATTTTTTAATTCATAATTGTCAATAGTTTTACTCTGTAAATATTATCAACATGAAAAATTTGTATCTTCATTGATCACTCCACATCAAAGTGCCAGTTGTAATCTAGTTCCTTTCTATGTTTATAATCTTATAAGTTGTAATCTAGTTACCTTCTATGTTTATAATTCTTTATAAGATCAATTTGCACATACAATTGAAAGGAAAATGAAGAAACCATTTTCCAAGAAAGCAGATTCGATGAAGTACACTATTGTGGTAGCCAAAATGTCAGACTCTCCAACTGCATTACAATACCTCACTCCTTAAGCAAGAGTAGTTTTGCCGAATACATTATGAATCATGAACTAAATAAGAAATGCATTGCTTAGCTTGAATACATTTTTTCCCCTAATTTTAAAGAAAATAAAAAATGGGTGGGTAAATTATAATTTTGAAAGTTGGTCAAAATCATGTCAAACGGGTTGGTTGATGGATGATTTTGGTATCAATGCATCAATTTAGTGGTAATCTTGGCTTTAATTAACTAATGTATGTGTGGCAAGCAATTAGGCTATCAATTACACTTTTGAATTCAAGTATGTCCCTTGTTTCCCCTTTATAATAATATAACTTGTATATAAATCTGGCGTTGCTATAGGATTCCATGTTTTAGTGGGTTCTCTAAATGTATAAATATTTAAATATTTTAGATATATTAGTATAAAGCATACTACAATTAAACCAACAATTAAAAATTATTACAGTAAAATAATCCAATATGGTATCACCAACACAATTTATCCGTTTTGTCAAACCTTTAAGTTTTAAATAATAAAGAATTCAGTTAGATATATCATCATCATTTGAATATCTTTCTTATATGTATTCATGAATTAATGCACTGTAGTGATTATTCATGAATTAATGCACTGTAGATATATCATCATCATTTATCTTTCTTTTTTTTTTTTTGTAAAAGGATTCAAACATGTACAAAACTTAATGAATTTGTCATATGACAATGAAACATTATAGCCACACATCGAGATTTTTATGATAATAATGTATTCAATGAGTCATAATATGATGAAAGATCACTAATTGTGCTGCCACTTTCAATACTATAGAAATAGGGTTCATTATCTATGTATAATATGGAATTAATAAAATTCAATCACATCATGATATTTTTCCTTTGATAATTAGAAACTTAATTACAAGACAAAAGTTAAGAAAGAAGAGCTAATGCTAGATTGAGCGTAAGAGAAACACTCTATCGTAGAACTATCACCAACGAACAAAGATAGATCTTCTCCATTTCTGCAACAATCTGCGTAGTTATACTTACCAACGTCATCTCCTAAATTTGATGCTGATGAAGAACATGAAGAGTTTGAGAACAGTCAAAACAAATAGTAATACATGACAACTTAAAGTTGATCACAGTTTTAATAGTTTCATAAATTGCTTCTAGTGTCGCTTCTAATGCAGATGAGCAATTCTACCATGGCTTGGAATTCTGATATTCTAGAGGGGGATCAAAACCCATCTAAAGCCAAGCAGCTAGCAGCTCCTAGACCCGAGGACTGCCACCATGCACCATCCACCCTAAAGATAATCAAATTTGTTAGTGGAGCTAGAAAACTCTTACTTCACCAACTATGCCACAGGTTGTTGGGCAGACAAGGAAAGAAAATTTGTTGGGCCAAAAGGTAGTCTCTAGAAGATAAACTTTGCTGGATTATATCTTCTCTTCTGAATACTAGAGAATGGGAGTTAAAGAGTCCATTATAGAAGATACAATCAGTCCTTCTAAGCCAAATAATCTAGAGTATAGAGACTAAAAAAACCAACCATTTATAAGACCATTTGGCACTTGCTGCAAGAAAGGAAGTCAGCCATTTGTCAAAGGAGATCGAATTATCTAAAGGAAGAGGGGTGCAAAACACTACAAGGATGGGAGTATTTGCTACAACAATTTCCTACGGAAAAAAGCATAGGAAGAATTTTTGCAGGAAAACTGTCGGACAAAATATTATGTCCGACGGTTTTCAGTCAATCAATTTCTGACACAAAAAAGCGTTGGACAAATGTCAGAGTAAGATGGCGGGAAATAATGGCGGCAATTAGTCCGACGGTTTTGAGGCGAATTAATGCGTAGGGACCACATAAGTACGAAAAGCGTCGGACATATTATCCGACGCTTTTCCTGTCTTTTTATTTCCTACGGTTTTGAGTCAAAATGTGTCCGATGCTTTTCCTGCATTTTTTTTCCTACGTTTTTAAGACAGAAAAAGAGTGGGTGCCTTAAAAGTGTAGGAATTTTAATCCTTCAATTTTCCTACAGTTTCTTTTTCCTACATTTTTTTGACGGTACTTACTACAAATTTCATACACTATTCTTGCAGTTTAACTTTTCATATATACCTACGATATTGCTACATATTTTGCCTATAAATACTTCCAACCCCATCTTCTCCGACTCGTCCCAGCCACAATTTCAACATCAATTCTCACTTCGGCTTCAACATCTTCTTCAGCTCAATAGAGGTATTTAAAATTAATTTATAGATTAGTGATTTAACTGTTAATTATTTATTTGTTATAAGATATACTTATGTTATTTTAGGTAGCTGACTTTAGAGGTTAGTGATTTAAATGGTAATTATTTATTTTTTATAAGATATACTTATGTTGTTTTAGGTAGCTGACTTATCACAGCATGTAGTTGCATAATAAGTATTTATTTATTATACCTTAGATTCTTCATCCATGATTATGTTGATGACAAATATAATATTGGTCCGATTCAGATTGTTGGCAAACAAAATGTATTGGATTAATTTATATTTGTAATTAACATAATCATGGATTGTCCAAGTTGGGCAGTTGAAACTTGTATAAGCAGTATTTCAGTTAATGTGTTCCTGTCGTAGTAGCAGTTTGTGAAATTTGGTAGAGTATTTCCCAAATTGTTCCCGTCGTGTGTTCCTCAATAAGTTGATATTATTGAGAAACACTGTGAACGGGAACTGAAGGGAAATGCTGCCGAAATTTACATAAAATGCTACTAACATGGAACAGTTAAAATGGTTTACTGCTTATACAACTTTCAATGGAGTAGGACCCTTACCTTAATGGAGTAGCTAGGTAGTTCAGTTATGGAATGTTGACATATATGCATGACATATATAAGTAATTCATTTACATTTTCATTATATTTATATTATATGAAATGTAATAAATATATTATGTATTTATGTTGAGGGTTTTTACTGTCTATTTTACAAGGGAACCAAAATGGCTGCTAATGGACGTGAGTGGATGTACCAGAGGACAGATACAGATGGATATATGAATTCTGCATTTATGGCTGGTGTTAATGAGTTTTTACAGTTTGCATTTAGTGGGAAGGAGTCAGAAATGATTAAATGCCCTTGTTATAAATGTAATAATAGATTTTATAAAATATAGCTGAAAGTGAGAGAGCATTTGTTTCAATATGGATTTACGCCAAACTATTACATATGGCACTGTCACAATGAACAATATGATAGCAATCTGCACAATTTCAATATGGCCCGTAGCTATTTTCCATCGCAGTTACATGGAGGGACAAGTGGAGAATCAAGTAGTGTAAATGCGTATGAACAGATGGTATGTGAATCAATGGGTCCGTTATCATCGAATGTAGGATCTGGAAATAGTGAAAGAATGTTGGTGGATGAAGAGTTTATCGATGCTGATGTCGAAGAAGCTGATAATGGCAGTGATAATAATGATAATGTGTTCGATGTGTCTGAAATGAGAGAGGGGTTACCTAATCCGACCGTACAACAGTTTTATAATTTGTTGGATGATGCAAATGCACCGTTGTGGGATGGGTGCACTAAACAAACACGATTGTCTGCAATGACCCAATTGTTAAGTTGCAAAAGTGAGTTTAATATGACAGATCGTTGTTTCGATAGACTACTGAAGCTTATGAAAGAAATGTTGCCTGAAAGTAATAGACTCCCATCCACCCTATATGATGCGAAACAACTCACAAAAGGACTTGGGTTGCCATATATAAAAATTCATGTATGTGAGAATAACTGTATGCTATTCTATCGGGAAGATGAGAAATTAACACATTGTCGTGAATGTGGAAGCAGTAGATATAAAGAAAGAGTAACCTCCGGAAGAAAGACGTTAATTCCAAAAAAATTGTTACGGTATCTACCAATAACAAGCAGGTTGAAGCGCTTGTACATGTCATCAAAAACAGCGACTCACATGACTTGGCATGCTTATAATAAATCATGCAATGATGGAAGTATGGGTCATCCATGTCAGTCTGAAGCGTGGCATCACGTAGATCGAACATTCCCATCATTCGCTGATGAAATTAGAAATGTTAGGCTCGGATTGTGTACCGATGGATTTAACCCGAATAATGTTGTTGGTGGAACATACACGATATGGCCAATCTTTATAGTTGTTTACAATCTTCCGCCAGAACTGTGTATGAAAGAACCCTTCATCTTTATGACTCTCCTAATTCCTGGTCCTAGAGCACCAGGACGCAACATTGATGTATTTTTACGACCATTGATTGAGGAGCTCAAAACTTTATGGTCGGAAGGGGTTGTTACATGGGACAGTTATCGACAACAAAATTTTCTTATGAAGGCATGTTTATTATGGACAATTAATGATTTTCCTGCACTAGGAAACCTTTCAGGTTGGAGTACCCATGGTAAGCTTGCGTGCCCATATTGCATGGATGAAATTGACACATTTATGTTGAAGAAATGCAGAAAGCCATGTTGGTTTGATTGTCACAAGGTTTTTTTACCGCATAATCACACATTCCGTTCGAATGTAACATCGTTCATCCCAGGGAAGAAGGTTAGTGCTATCGTTAATCCATATAAGTCAGGTGAGGAAATACATGCTATGTTGGTCGGGTATTGTTTTCCTCCGTTTGGCTCTTCATATGATAAACACCGAGTTGCGGGGTTTGGAGAGTGGCATAATTGGTTAAAGCGGAGTATATTCTAGGAGTTACCGTACTGGAAGCATTTGCTTGTTTGCCATAATTTGGACGTCATGCATATTGAAAAAAAATTGTTTTGAGAATATTTTTAATATTGTTATGGATATACGTGGGAAAACAAAAGATAACTCCAATTCTCGCCTTTCGCTTCAGGAGTTAAAGAATATGCGGCGTGAACTACATTTACGAAATATTAGAGGGAAATGTGTAAAACCAAAAGCATCTTATACGTTGAGTCGGGAACATATAAGAGATGTTACTCTGTGGCTGAAAACGATAAAGATGCCTGATGGGTATGCCTCGAACTTGGGCCGTACGGTTAACTTGAGTGACGGTACATTCTATAACTTCAAGAGTCACGATTGTCATGTGTTAATGCAGAGGTTGCTTCCTATTGCATTACGTGGGTATATGTCAGGTCCTATATGGGAGACGATTTCTGAGTTTTGCTCATTTTTCAGAACCTTATGCACAAGTAGGATTCGATTTGATGACATACAACAGTTGGAGCGGAATATAGTGGTTACCATATGTAAGCTAGAAAAGATATTCCCTCCTGCCTTTTTTGATTCGATGGAACATCTTGTTATCCACCTCCCTCATGAGGCAAAGTTGTGTGGTCTAGTTCAATTTCGATGGATGTATCCATTTGAAAGGTATTTTTTTAATATGCATATTTCTGTCAATAATTTTCATATATTATATGTCAATAATTTTCACATATTATATGTCATTAATTGTTATATTTTTTTAACTTGGCAGACTAATGCGGTCATTGAAGCGAAAGGCTAGAAATAAAGCTGCAATTGAAGGATCAATTGTGGAAGCGTACTTGGTCCAGGAAATGTCTACATTCTGTAGCCATTACTTTGAAGTAAATATTCCTACACGGTTAAACAGGGTCCCATGAAATGATGATATTGCTATTCCTGTGGCTGATGTCGAGGGTCAATTGTTATCTATCTTCAATACAAGATGTCGTAACATACCCAACTGCGGGCGACAACGCTTACTTGATCCCACTGAGAAACATCAAATGCATATCTACACTTTGCGCAACTGCAATGAGATTATACCGATTGTCAGGTGACATATATGTAAACAACTGTGAGGGTTTTTATATCAATCTGATTGCTTTAATTCATTATTGACTAGTTATCATTTCAGGCACTATGACTCTTATATATCAACAAGATTTCCCCAATTAGGTGAAAGTGAATTACAAAGTTTTCGAGATCAGCATTTGACCAAATGGTTCTTATCATACGTGAGTTTCGTGGCGTGAAAATTTTTATGTTTGTAATTGTGTTTTGTTTGAATATACTGTGCAATTATGTTATTATATTAACTTTATATTTTCAGGTTAACTGTTTCAAGGATAAATTAGATCCTCGTATTGTACAATTAGCCCGTGGTCCTATTTGAGTGGTCGTTTCATATAATGGATGTATTGTAAATGGTTTTCGTTTCCACACACAATCCTACGGCAAAGACAAAACGACACAAAATTATGGTGTTTGCGTGAATGGTGAGACATGGGGATCCAGTGGGTATGAGTTTTATGGCCTTATTGATGAGATTATACATATTGAGTACCACAGGAGTGGGTATGAAGTCATGACGCTGTTCAAATGTACTTGGTTTGATCCGGCACGTGGTGTTCGAACTTGCGCACGTATTGGTGTTGTTGACGTTAAATGGAAGTCAAGATTATCACCACCTGAGCCGTTTATCTTTGCGACCCAGGCTCAACAAGTTTACTACTGTGAATACCCTAACAAGACTCTTCATCAGTGGTGGCCGGTGGTTCAGACGAAGCCACGAGCTTTCATCGATTGTTCATCGAATAATTTTAGTATTCAATTTGACGAGAATGAGGAAATGTCTGATGAGTAAACATGTCGGTTAGAAACCACAAATGAGCCGTTCCAAGAAGTGATTTCAAGTGAAGTACTAATGGTAACAACTGATGGCATTGCCCTTGATGAGATTAACATACTTGTCGATTTAACGTGTGTTCCTGAAATCGTGCAACACATGGATGAGAACATCGAGGTCACACAAGTTGATGGGGATACATCAGATGATGAAGCATCGCTCGATAGTTTAGAGTCAGATGAAGGCGATGATGTTTGATTAAGTGTAATTGTTTAAAACATTTGCATGTTTTATTTAAAATTGTAATGTAACTTTCATTACATTTCTATTTTGGATTTTAAGAAAAAAAGTTTATGAAATTTAATCATCAAATTTCTAATTACCTGTGTCGGTGAAATGAAAATAATTAACTTTTTTCCAACCGAAAATTATTGCATGCTATTAAAAAAATAATAATAATGTTAATAAATGGGTAAAATCCACCGGGGGTGACCTAGCTTATTTTTTTGTCCTAAACGGGTACATTACCTTCAAATTGTCCTACCAAGGTACATTACCTCTTATTGCGTGTCCTGTTTAACTACTTTCCGTTAATTTCAGAGTTATATCTAACGGAAATTGCTTACGTGGCATAAAAATATTATGTATGAGGTTGATGAATTGAGAGACGATGCAATTTCTAGGTGATGGTCAGAGAGCAAAATGAGGTGGTAGTGAAGTGCAGCAGAGTCGAGAATGAGGAGAGGGATGAAAGAGATCATGACAAAAGTGTAGGGTTAGATTTATAATGTTAGGGTTTAAAATTGTTGATGGAAAAAAATTAAAGGACCATAAGTGTTATTTTATAATTTATTTTAAACTTTTTAATACAAAAACATAAGCAATTAGAGTTAGATATAACTCTAAAATTAACGGAAAGTACTCAAACAGGACACGCGATAAGAGGTAAGGTACTTCGGTAGAACAATTTGAAGGTAAGGTACCCGTTTAGGACAAAAACATAAGCTAGGTCACCCCCGGTGGATTTTACCCGTTAATAAATTTGGGAGATTCAATATGACCATACACATTAAATCTATATATTTAATTTCCAAAATATAAATATTTTTATTTATTCATCAACTAAAAAAAGTGTAATAATTAACTCCTCCAACCATATAATTAGTTCATAGATAAATAACATTATAAATTATACATATATATATATATATATTTGATATTCACTCTGTCCGACGGTTTTAAGTTAGTAATTAATAAGGGTAGGAAAGATGTAGGAACATAATTACCTAGGGCATAATCCGACGTTTTTGAGTCAATATTTAAAGTATGTAGTCAAATGTAGGTAGGAAACCTAGGGTACCGATCCGTCGGTTTTTCACAAATTTAAAAAATCGTAGGAAATATGTAGGACTATAATCACCTAGGGTAGCGCATTATCCAACGGTTTTGAGTCAATATTTCAATTAAGTAGTAAAACTGTAGGAAAATTAGATGTCATAAAAGCGTAGGAGATAAAGTAGCAAAACCGTAGGAGATTCGTAGGAAGAAAGGCGGGAAACCTGAAATTCCATTTTTTAGTTTCCTACGCTTTTCATGCATTTTATATTTTCCGTAAGAAAACCGTAGGAAAATTTGCTACGATTTTCCTACAGTTTTAAAAAATGCAGGAAAATTGTAGGTCAAATTGGTAGCTGAATCGCTAGACCTTCCTTTTAAATTCATGAGAGTTCTTTAGTTTTCACCACTCCATTCCTTCTATTCTGCGACGCCCTCTTCCAAACCCACTCCCAAAATCTTCTCCGGAGCTATTTAAACTAGGTATTTTTAATTTTTAAGTACTTTTTCATATATAATTAATGTTTGTTATTACATATAGTTGTTGTTTACATATATATATAATGCATGTATTGAATGTTAAATTTTAAGAAGCTAGTTTTTATATTATATGTTTTAGGTAATTTTATATATGGTGTTAGTAATATGTATGAGGTTAGTTATAAAAAATTTTTTATGTAATAATGGTTAGTTCTATTTGTACAACAGCATGTTACTATATATGTGGTTAATATAAAAAAACTATTAGTTCAATAATGTTAGAGTAATATTGTTATCACTTCAATAATGTTAGTGTAAGCAGCGCAAGTTACAACAATAATGTTACTTCAGTAATGTAAGCATAATCAGCTAATGCTAGTTTAATAATTTAATTTTATAATTAAGTATATATCAAATAATTGGCAATTTTAAAAAGTATTACTGCACAAATGGTATTGAAATGATGGCAATTTCAAAATTAATGAGGTTGCTAAAATAATGAAATTTAATATGTAAATGTTAGTGTAGTAATGGTCATTTATAAATAAAAAACTATGACGTAATGGCAATTTAGTATTACATATATATGTAATAAACATGTTAAACTTTAATTTTAGGATGGTTCGCCCCAGACACTCTAGCTCGGGCAAAGGCCCGGCCAAGGACATACATGATCCCCGACGTAGTCGGGGTCGACGACAACCTGATGTGACACCTACACAGGTGTCACAGACTGAGACTCAAACTCAGACCCAGCTCACAGATACCCACGCTCAGACACCGGTGCCACCGACCCAGCCACAGACCCAGCTGCCACATACTCTGGTGCCACGACCTTATATGCCGCAGACGTTTGGCGCATCAAGCTCCGCATTTCAGCAGTTTCGAGACACGCAGACTGATGCGTATTACCCGGATATGAGCGGAATATCTGGGTCATTTCAGTACCAGCATACAGGGATCGGGCAGCCCACATTCAAATTCGATCCTAATGCATTCCTTGATCCAGATGAGCTCGGTATATCCACTCATCCTCTACCTGGCCTACAGCAGCAGCAGCCTCAGCAGGGCCCGGCCACTGGCGGCCCATCGGTCGCACCTGAAGCGCAGCCAACTTACGGGGCCCCATAACCTAGAGGGCAAGGCCCACGGCTAGTTGACTTACCACTACCTCCACCTCCACAGGACCATCCGCTCATCGTCCCTCGAGAGTAAGTATTACTAACTCTTAAGTCATTAATTGTGATATAATTATACGTTGTTCTTAGTTACATCAGTTTATATATATATCTTACTATAATCATTATTTGTTACAGCTTACTCACTGATGACTCCGTTCGTTCCACCATAGCCTCTGTTCATGTAAGGTTATGGAACGAAAGTTCTATAGCTTGGTCACATGCATCTCGAGCTGCACGAAAGGAGCACGTGACCACGTTAGAGGTAATTGGTTGTTATATATTTTTAAACAATACTTTCTATATGGAAGAATTCATAATTTTTTTTCTTCTTTGTGAAATTGCAGAACTACTATAGATGGGACTCTAGAGACTTCGGCGCCATCCGCCGAATTGTGTTCGACTACTGTTCGCGGTCCGTGCGGAACCGCATCTATCATTGGACGTCCGTCGCGATTCAGAAGATCCCCGCCTTCTTCGACAACCCTGACTACAATTTGCTGCGGCCACATGTTCCACCCTGCTACAGTTAGCAGGTGTGGAATCAGTTGTGTGACCACTGGGAGCAGGAGCGATGGAAGAAGCTATCGGAGGTTGGTTCCCATGCCAAGCACATAGCGGATAGCTCAGGCCTTGTGCCGAACCACATGATGGGCTCAATCCCAGGCGAGATGCACTGGGATCGTATGGTACCAACTTGGACCTTCCATACATTCTAAATTTTGTATGATTTATTAATTACTTAAATTTTTAATGATATCTAAAATTGTGTAGACAAAAGCAAATGATGGAGTTGAGCCATCATTTGATGAGTGGTGGTCTCATACTCATAGATGAAAGAAGACCAGTCAGCTCATCGATTTGATTTCACAGCAGCTGCAAGTAATAAATGTTCATTTACCACTACAAGCATTGTTTTAAAAATATAATATTTATTTTACTAACTCTAATTTCTTTTTCTTGTAGGATGGATATGTCCAGCGGATTCAACAAAAATACCAGAATCCGGCTGGCCATCCGCAGTTCGATCTAGAGGTCTGGAGCGAAGTACGAGGCCCACCAAAAAAGGGCCGACTACCGGGTGTTCCGCGCCGACTCTCTGATCCCCAGACATTTGGACCAAATCAGGTATTTTTCATTCGTATTTAACTTTATTAATTATTTTTATCACTTTTACGTTGCTAATTGCTACTTACAAAATTTTTTAGGCTCCACGTGCTGATTCGGAGGAGATTGCTCAGCTGAAGGCTGAAAACACCCAGCTACGGAGTAATTTTACGCGGTTACAGGCAGATGTCCGCACTCAGCTTCAGCGAGAGACCGAGGCTGCAATGAGCGCCATGCTTAACAGGTTGATCCAACAGGGGATTATACCTGCATCGGCGCTCTCAGATGACCTATGGACCGGATCCTCCACTCAGCCTCCTGCTAACGATCGTAGCCAGCGAGATGACGATGATCAGCCTGGCACTGCACCTCATTGATTTTATATTAGATCTCCTTTAGTTCTTTGTAATTAACTCTTTCCTGTAAAAATTGATTACTTTTATGTATATTAATTTTATTGATTACTTTGATCAATTGTTATATAATAATAATAATAATAATAATAATAATAATAATAATAATAATAATAATACTAATAATTTTTGTTTTTTTATTATTATTAAATAATGCAATATAATATGTTTTTATTTTTTGTATAAATTAATTTACTAAAATCTTTAAATTGTCACAAAATCGTAGGAACAACATTAATGACAGAAAACCGTAGGATATAGAAAAGTCACAAAACCGTAGGACAAAAAAGTCACAAAACCGTAGGAATTAATGCATCTCAAAAGCGTCGGATATAATGGGGACCACAGGCGTCATAAAAGCGTAGAACCATTTTACGTTTATCCGACGATTTTTATTTTCGACACTACTTTTTCCTACGGTTTTGTCCGACGATTTTAATTGTAGGAAATGACTATTTCCTACGGTTTCCCTACATTTTTTCGTGACTCAAATACCTTGTTTTCTTGTAGTGAAAGTTATCCTAGATCTCCCTTGACCCATAATAGCTCCAGAAAAGGTGTAAAATTGTCTCTATTGCTATGTTGCATCTTTTATAAAGAAAGGTCTGGAAGCCCCCATGAGTAGCAAGATTACTGTCCGTTGGAAGAGCATTTGATAAGCACTTCCAAACAAATATTTTGAGCTTTTGAGGTGGATGTAACCCCCACACCTTTCTCATTATATGGGAAAAATCCTAATGCCGACGGGCCCCTATTAGATTCCCTTGAGAATTAAATAAGCAAGCTAAGTAAGTCTTCACTATACTCGGACAACCTGACTTTGAAGAATACAAACCTTGTGATGAACCCATCCAATAAACCATATGATGACCTCTATGTTGAGAAGGATGAAGCAAGGTGGTAATGTAACTAACGATTCTTTTAGGGAACATATTTTAAAGAAGTTGTGTATTCCACCCTGAAATATGATATTAACAACAATATAATTAAAAATTAAAAATGTTATAACTACATTAGAAAAATGAAATAATTTAATAATTTATATTGACCATTCTAGATGCATTACTAATAGTTTTTTTTCCAACTACAGTACGAACAATTTTATAACAGACCGATGGCTCACTCATTTCACCATATAAGAACAAATTTCCTAGAATTACAACCACAATATATTTACCAAAAATTAATTTTGATGTTGGCAGTGACGTCGCTTAGGATGCTGAAAATTTGACTCCATTTTGTTTAGAAAACATCTCTATAATGTGTGAGCTTCCTTCGCCCAATGATTGAAATTGAAAATTTTAATAATGACACTATTAGAATTATACATACAACGCTTTTATATATAAGAAAATATTTATATAGTTTAAATGCTAATATAAGTGGATGTGATATATCTTGAAAATAAGCTGAATTAGGTAACGAATTCATTGATTCAACTTTCTTCACAGTAGTGTTGAATCAATTTTAGTAGGACAAGAAGACGGAAAACATGCCGTTATGATGAGTCTGTCAAACAAAAAGAAAACCTAGGAACATTGGAAAAAAAAAAAAAAGGATTACAGCCTGAGCAAATCCATGTAATAAGGATTACGAAAATCAGCTATGGATTGGGCAGGACCTTAGGTCACGGAGGTTTCATTTAAGGAAGGTAGCAAAATGATCAAAGGGGAATTCATCCCACCCATTACTAAGTACTCTTTCTTACATTATTTAAACACCAAAAGCCCATAAAGTATGGACTTGATTATGAACAAGTTATGAAATATTAAATACACCCAAATCTTTACCGCTTTTTAGATTAACCTTCCAAGGATTCCCCCAGGCAAACAACTCTATGGCCCCTTCCATTGTTTTTCATTCTAGATCCCTTGCCCCCTAAAGAAGCCATACTCAAGTACCATTCGGTACTTTGCTATCACCAAACATAATAATATTAGTAAAAAGGAGAAAATACTTAAATTTTGTAAATATGTATATCATTTTTTTTTATAATCAGATCAATAAAAAATAGAGTAGCATTAAGGGAGCATAGAAGAAGCAAGTTGATGAGCAGAAGTAACTTTCTGCTTCAGAACCATGATCAATGACAGAGCAACACTGAAAGAAATTCAACAACTACACACACAGTCTGGTGGATAAAAGTAATAAGAGAGTTGTTGAGAGATAGAGCACCAAAGAGCACCCGGAGAGCTTGCAAATAATCTGTCAAAATTGTTACTGATGCGAGGTTGTGGGTGGATGCGAAAAGTAGAGCTTCATAAATAGCCAAAGGTTTGGCCTCTAAGCCTGATTCGCAATGTGGAGTAAGAAAGCCCTTTCAACTAATTGGAGGGCCAATTATGCCTAGCCAAACCCAAGCCATTGCACCAATGCCATTCAAGCTTCGCTATGCCTCATCCGTGGTAAAAATTTCCCGCTTCAACTAGGCCTGATGGTCCCTACCCTTATCCCAAGTTCCACATAGCATAAGAGGAGGATTATACAAAAAAAAGAGGCAAAAATTTGTTGGAAATCCCTTGCCAGAAAAATCTGAAGCAGGAGTTCATCTATTCTAATGATTAAATATGGGGCACGAAAGGTAGCATGTCAGAAAATGCACTCATTACAACCAATCCAGATGGTCTGAAAGGTGTAAACAAGGAACTGAAGCCAATATGGAGGGATGATGCTTCAAATGACTCAAGAGAAAAGTAAGTCATGCCTCAAAAGGCAAATAAGCAGATGGCTTACGGTGCGAACATAAATTGCCCCAGATATCCTGAGATCTTGCACATTCCCAGAAAAGATGAAACATCATCTCCAGTAAGAATGGCATTGGAGGCACAAAGGATATATCAAAGCCCCATTGGCAACAACATTTGCCCTTGTCAGCAAAGCTCGAGATAAGCATTTTCATATAAAAGATTTATATTTTTTAGGAATATGAGAGGCTCATATAGGTTTAAGAATAGTTGGAAAATCAGGATGTAACAAGCAGCTGAGAGCATTACCTGTAGGGTTCAAGAGAGATTAAGACCATCTCCATAACTCCATATTATAACCTTGCTTGACAAAGAAAGGTCCCCTACGAGAGTACATAAGTGCACAAGCAAAATTCCCGAAATCCATGTATCTTCCCATACTCTAATTGTGGAACCATCTCCAATATTCCCTTGAATATGATCATGAAGCAGTGCTCGACCATGCAATAGACTTCTCCAAAGAGTAGTTGCATTCCCATTGGCTTTAATTGACCAAATTGAATGAACATTTCCATATTTAGCCATAAGTACCTGATAGACTAAGGAATCACTAGACCCTGTAAATATTCACCGGAAAATTTTAGCAAGAAGAATTTAATTAAAGAGCCTAAGATCCTTGATCCCATGTCCTCCAAGACTTTTAGGGAGATGAAGAAGAGCTAGGTGCCAGAGATGAATTCTATGCTTGTCATAGTCTACTGACCACTCATGTTTTTCAGAAGACTAAAATGAATTCTAACGTGTAGAAGCCTAATTTATGTTTTTAATTGCACTCACAGCCCTTTCTTTCTTTTTTTTTTTTTTTTGCTGATAGTCCCACTCTTTTGGCTCGACTCGAGTTGCAAATAAACCATCAACGTTTAACTAGCTTTCTAGTATCCTTTTCAGTATTAGGCAGTGTCTGTTTGTAGGCCTTGAAAGTTTTTATTTATCCAATCTAGTACCACTACTTTTACATGGAATATTTATCCGATTAACTCAAAGTTATTTGACATCCAAATTTTCGTTAAAAATAAGCAATTATTTGTTTTGTTTGTTGATTTTGAATGTAAAACTAACACTATTGATAGTCTACCTAATTAATAATAACTAGAATAAAATTATCTTTTAAAGTAATCAATTTTGATGATATTAATTTTAATTAAAATGAATGCATTACTATTTGTGAAGTAAAATTAAAAATAAGTGGTGATAGCTAATTAATAAGCGATTCTTACTTAATTTCCATCGATCTTGCATCACACACAGGTACATAATTTGTTGTTAACGTTTCTTTTATTGCCACGAGTTATCTTGAGAATGAGAATAAAAGAACAAAGAAAAGATTTTTAAGTTTTTCTTTCATATTTCGGTGTAAACAAATTTTTCTTTTTCATTCTTTTTACCTACTGCCATTTTTTTCTCCACTTACCATGCTTCCTTGATCTTGTTTCATTCCTTCAGATATTTCGTTCTTTCTCCTTGATCTTTTTTATTGATACTTGTATTCGTGTGTTCATCCTTCTTTCTGTTATATATTTTTTTTCCTCATGATATGTTCCCCTTTTTTTTTTCCATATATTTATGTTCATTCTTTCTTTGTTATATATTTTTTCAATTATTCTTTTATGTCAAATTTTTGCCTCTATTCCCAGTAATAAGTTTTTTTTTTAATGAAAAAAGGCTTGCCGGCAATAAGTTAAGTTCTTGTGTGTTACTTTTGGTGGTCCATCATATTAGGCTACAAACATTGATGATTTTTAATTCATTCGGATTTGTTTGTTTCTTAGTTTGGATTTGTAGTGTGATTTTGACTTTTATATGCTATTAATATTTGTTTAACATATTTAAATTTTTAATTATATTTTTGGGCGTGTTGTGTGTCCTATGTTGTTTGATCTTATTATGATTGTTGGATGAAGTTCCTTGTGATTAAGAACATGGAATGAAACGAAAAAGTTACCAATAATTGATGACCAACATAGAATAATCAATAAGGATCAAATTTTGAAACGTATCTATCAGACTACCTCAAAATCGAAAAGAGAATTATAATTTTAACTTCTGAGCTGGTCCCTTAGATCTATCATCTATTGTCTCATCAGTTTCTCATCAATTCCAGACATATACCGATTTAATCGGTATATTCTTAAATTGCTCTATGATATCTATACCTTATTTTCTGGATAGATAAAACGATATTCTAGTTTAGCATTAGGGCCTCCAAGTAAATAGAAATAATTTGGAGATTGTTTAAAAAAAAATAGTGAACAACTTTCTTATAGTTGATGCATTTCTCATTTGTCGTATCCTATCATATATGTAGGTGACATCCAATTAGGAGGATTTCTCATTTTATTGTAAGATGATATACTGATCAATCTCGAATATACTAGCTCCTCCACTTTCGATTTACTTTCATCCACACACTAGATTAGTTATATCTAGCAATATATTTCAAATTAAATTCACACCATAATATACAATTAGGAAAGTCAACTATCTACCTCATTTTCATACGAAATCTATTAACCATTAGGATTCCTGTATTACTAAACAAAGATTGATACATGCTCATTTAGTTGTATACAGACATACATACATACATACATAAATACATACATACATACATATATATATATATCTATGCATGTATGCATGTATTACGTAGCTAATCACTAAAGGAGATGGATTTTTAAGGAAATACCAGCATATGTTATTTCTACAAGATAAGATTATAATGATGCAAATATTATTATGGTCTATTAATTGTATCTATACGTCATTTCTACGATATAATCAAAACCCGCCACAGAGGATGGACTTCTTGCCTAGTTTTATCTAATTAATGATCACCTTGATAAAATATTTTAATAAACTAGTTATTTTTTATGATCTTTTTCTAAATCCAACGAAAGACAGAAATCAATGCAAAATACCTAAATTTTTTAGAAAATATTTCAAAATTAATTTTTAAACAACTTTCAAATAAAGTTTCAATCAGTATATAAGTTGAGTAGAACAATCATTATGTATTAAAATAATCATTAACAAATCAGTAAAACACTTTCACTTCATCTTGCAAAGGAAACAGGCCACTGGTTACATTGTTCAATTTCAGTTAGGCTTAAGTACAACTTACCTCTCGATAATATTTAGGCGATATTATACTTTGGTTTCTCCTAATTTAGAAATATAAATTTTGGCATTTTTTAACCTTATGCGCCGTTTCTCTTTAAAAACCAGCCCAAATCCTCCTCTAGTCTTTGATAATATATATCATCTCATGAATTTGGAGAAAAATGCCAGCAACTTGATTATTTAAAATTCTACACTTTTTATGGAAAAATATTTTTACACTTTTCTCTTTTTTGTAAACCAACCCAGACCTAAATTAAAGAAAGCATGAGCGAAAGTGAGAGTGGAAATGCTAATTAGTCAAAATGATAAAATCGTTAAAAGTAGGAGTAGCTCGAAAGCATCATACAAAATATACATGCGTGTAATATATATTATAAATACAAAATAGCTGGAATACTATTAATTTGTTGAAAATGTTTACAAAATTTTAAAAATTTATATATTGAAAATGAAAATTACGGATGAGGGAAGAAAACTTTTAAAATCTGTTTCTTACGAGAAAAATAAAAAAAATAGGATCGAAAGAGTCTTAAATGCATGACATTGAGACCATCCACGATCAGGTGTTGGCGTGGTGGCATTAGTGGCATACAAGTCTACTTTGCACGACCACTTGACCTTTCATAGTACTAGCAAAAGAAGGTCCGCGCAAATGGTTGTGGTGATGTTGAATAAAAGAAGTATAATGATTTGATTCCTGTAGTAGCCAGATAAAATAGATGTGGATAAAGAATGCAAAATAAATTGGTATGTGCGGATGTAAATTTGAAGATCGTAGTTTTTATTAGTTTCATTGATGAGTGGTACTAAATACATCAAATATAACATTTTTGAATGAAATTAGTCTATAAGAATAGATGAAAACAATGAGACCATTAAAATGAACTATCCTGGCTAGAGTTGACCACTACTTAGACGGTTTACACTCTCTCGACGCATGGCGAGCCAAAAGTTCATAAGATAGAAAATGAAAACGCAATTTTTGAATGTTTGAGAGTCTAAGCAAAACAAAAGGAAAATATGTTGAGGACTGGTAGTGGCCTTAGCCCAAAAGTTAAGTGTAAGTTTACATTTTCCTCCTAGATTTTCTTATCTTTCACACAAGAATAAGTATTTAGGATGACAATTGCCAAACAGGCATGAAAAGTGAGAAACTTAAGTCTGATAGTATTAGACACCGAAGACAGTGGTGAAAAAAGAGGCAAAAGGCAAGGAAAAATATCAAAGACTGGAGTTTTTCCATAGGGATATAAGAATATGAAATGTTCAGAGATCAAAATGAAGCATATCAAAAGGTTGAGCACCTGCACTGGAATTAGGATGCAATCTAGAGGATAGGGCCTAAATCTAACTATAACTTACCTGTGACATATAAACATAACGACTCCATATGCCACAAACTGACAACCTGGAGGACAAAAACTAGAATTACACCACCAACCCAAGGACATTTGTTGTTGTACTCTTTCCTTACTCTCTTGTGCTTTCATTGTTATATATAAATATTGTCTTAAGAACAAGCATACATTCCACTTGAGAGGGAATCAACAAACTGAAAAGTTAGAGCGCGGTTTCTCAAGATTTAGAGTGCGAATTAGCAGTGCTCCAGTGCCAAAAACAAGAGTTCATGCTCTAAACTTTAAAGCTCCAGTATAAAAGCCGCTCTTATGTAACTAAGACTTAGACCCTCTTTAAAATCATTAAGAAACCTAACAAATACTACAATATACAATGCATAAACGCGACTAAGTTGAGGCTACGATGCTGTGGACTGTGGTGAAGTAAAAGTAGAGGAGGGAGTCTTCGGCAGAGATTGTAGAGACGTACCAGTCATGGTGGGTGGAGAAGGAGATGGGCTTAGCATCATCATTCATGCGGATAATGTAGGTTTGCCTGGACATGACCATGGAAGTGGAGATGAGAGAGGGGAAGAGGTAAAGAAAGAGGAGGGAGATGGCAATGAGGTAGAGGTAAAGGAAGAGGTAGATGAAAAGTGGACAATGAGAGAATGGGAAAGAATGAGAGCTGGAGATGAGTGATTGAAATTAAGATAGCTGTTGAAGGGTAATCAAGTGTGAAATTATTGCTACCGAAAAGTGACTAAATGTTAGTGACTGAAAATTTTAGTTGCTATTCAGTCGCTCGAAAAGTAAGCCTTCACCAACTAATGACTAAATTTCAATCATCTCTTTTAGTCATTTTCTTACATTTATCTTGTAGTAAAAAAAAGTAGCAAAAATTCTCACTTGATTTTTTAAAATTTCACATTTCTTCTCAATTGTTTCAATTTTTTAAAAAAGAGTAGTTTTGCCATGCACACCGATGCAAGGCATACACAGCAACATCCAGTTGTTTATGCAAACTATCAACACACTTCAAGTTACTGCAAACTACGATAATGTCACCTCACTGTAACTCTCTATTATATTGTGTGCCCCAATTTCCTATAAATTATAATAATGATAGTATACCACAATTGGTTGCTATGCTGAAGTTATTCATTGTGAGACTATTCATGTTCTCAAGCTTAATTTAGTTGTTCTCTTTATGTATATTAATGTTTCTAACAAATCTATCTATTCTTCTTCTATTTAGTGTCTGTTTACTTTGTTTACAATAGTTATTCCTTATTAGATGCTTCGTGTTCCTTTATAGAATATAGTTGTTCCATTATTTTCTCTTGTTGTCCTTGACAAATATATCTATTCCTTTTCATATTAAATAACTACATGTTTATAGTAGTTCTTTCTTATTAGATTATTCTTGTCCTCTGATTGAATTTAATTTTTCCTTGGAGGCATGTTGCTATTCCCTAACAAATCTACATGTTTTTTTTTTGCTCTTTAGTGTTTGCTCAATATGCTTGTTCTAGTTATTCCTTATTAGGTGCTTCTCATTCTCTTGTTGAATATAGCTATTCTTTTACGTGCAGTAGTTCCTTACTTTATATTCTCTTGCTGAGTATAGTTATTCATTTTCCAATATAGTTACTCATTTGTCTTACCTTGTTGCCCCTTAACAAATATATTTGTTCTATTTGGTATTTAATAATGATGTGCTCATATTTAATTATGTTTTCTATATATTTTTCTTTTGTATTTGCTTGCCTTTTGATATTTTTAAGCTAGGATATAGTGCTTATTGGTTCATATTTCATTTTTAAGTTATATTTCAGCTTCATTTGAGTTAGGAAGGATTTCTGCAAAGTTTTCAAGCTGAAGTTATGGCAAAGTTTGGAGTGGACACACCTTACAACACAACTATGTATTGTCTTACACGCCCTACTACATGCCCGTGTTTGCCTACACGCCCATGTTCTGAACCGTGTCATTAAAGTTCACATTTTTTACATTCCTGGTATTGAACATAGTCTTAAACACACCCATGTTAGACACCTTGTTTTCCCAAACACAACCATGTTATAAATGGTCTTTGCATGCTGTTAAGGTTTCTTGAGCTACTTTTAAGGTTTTCAAAGAGAACAAGCACAGTGGCACCCAGAGGCAACCAAGGGCTACCTAGGAAGGCCAAGACGCAAAAAATACATAGAAAAGAAAGTTTTCATGGAGGAAGGCTGTCGGAAACAGTTTTGATGATTGACACTGTTTTGTAAGCGCTAGATCGAATATTTATGGAAATGAAGAGATTTAACCATGAAACATTCTTTTCTCAGTTTTCATTTAATTCTAATGTGTTTATTTTATGGTGCTGTGAGCTAGACTATTCCTACTCATGCTTAGAGTAGATGAACTCTATAATGATTTTATAATTGTGATTAACTCTATGTGTTTTCCTTGTCATTTATCCTGTGTTCTTTAATATGTTGATTAATAGTAGCTAGCCTATTAATTCAATGTAGGATGATGAACTTATGTTAGGTAGTATCCGATATGTTTGTTATGGATCACTGTTTGATGAAAAAAGATATTATCATAATCAGAAGTAATAGGTGTGATATAATACCTCTAGACTAGGGTGAAACCTAGTAGTGGGTCATACGACTTGTAATGCATTCTTAGAAAGCGCAATAGGCCTAGACACTCTACCAGTGACTAAAGCATAAGGTTAGTGTAAAGGGAATAATAGGGATCTAATCACCATTAGGTAGTATGGCACGGGCTAAGTTAATAACAATTCTGTTAAACCAAAGCAAAAGCAACATAAAGAATTTCTAAGGGGATTCAATTCTAAGTACAAGATTTTTTACTATTGGTTGTCTTAATTATTTTTTGCTGCCTCTAATAGTTAATAGTTTATTTTTGCTACATTAATAGTTTAGTTCAATTAATTCATACTACTTGGTTCAATAAATTTTTTAATTGTCAGTTAGATAATAGAAAGCAGTGAAGTAAGGTAGAAAACCTCCATTCCTTGGAAAAAATAATTTTGGTACCTGACACTGCTATACTTTGATGATAGGTACATTTGGCTGTAAGTTCACATATTTTAAAGTATAGAGAGATTTAACACATCCAACTTATTATTAGTGTAGTGAAAAAGGTTTATTTTAAACTACGAACACACAAAATAACTACTAGTTAGGACTGTAATAGTTGTTCTTTGTCAGATTATTCTTCTTTTCTAACTAAATTTCATTGTCAGTTTGATGCATATTATTGTTCTCTAACAAATTTGCATGTTCCTTTTATTATTTAGTGTCTGCTTGATATTTCTGTATTGACTATTCCTTATTAAATGCTTCTTCTTCTCTTACTCAAAATAGTTGTTTATTTGTCTTATCTTGCTATTTCTTTTTAAGTCTACTTGTTCCTTTTGTAGTTCACTCATGTTCAATTTTTCATACACTATTGTTCCCCATTAAAAAAGTCATGTTTCCTTCTACTTTCTTACCATTCAGTGGTATTTATCTTTTTATTCTATTATAGTTTTTTGCTATTCCTTTATATGTATCTTCTAGTTTCCTTTTTGGTTCTTTTTTTCCTAACTTGTTTCTATTGTTTAATTTCTATAGCTTTGATTTTCCTTTATGAACAACTACAATTGCCATATATCATTCTTACTAACTCAACTATTCCTTTCCTAATTATGTTTGTTATATAATTTAGCATTTTTTTAGTTCCTCTTTAACAATTTAGACATTCATTTTATGTACTATATTAAAAATCTAGGAAAAGATAACTAAGGGAAAAAAAACGACGAAGAAAGAAAAAATTAAAGGAGCCAAACAAAATAATGGCATGAACAAGAAATTGAAAAAAATGAAAAAAAGATTTTAAAAATTAGTGCAACATAACCTAAAAATAAAAATAAAAAATAAAAAACAAAGCAAAGGCATGAATAATGAACATTTGTCAAGCCCAGCTACTCTTACTCCATTATAGTTGTCCCTTACTATTTAGTAATGATGTTCGTTGGGTTAAACCGGCCCAGGATTGACCCAGCTCAATCGGGCTTGGGCTTGGGTCAGGTGGGTGTGCCAAACTTGTGCTAGGCTAAACCCGAGCCTAGGACGAGCTAGCTTAGGCACTTTATTAAAAAAATTTTATTTAATTTGAAAATTTTGATTTTCACATAAATATTTGGATACTAATTGTTTTAAGTGTGAAACACCACCATTGATGCTAACTTTATTAATTTTAAAGCCAAACGGCATATACATAAGTTGGAATGAGTTTTACAAGAGTAAATGGCAAAACATTCTAAAAAATTTAACTTAAAAGAAAACCTAAGATCTGTGCTCAATAATATAATTAGATTGAATACGAACTAGCAAGATAATAAGCAAACCTAAGATCTAAGCTTCTACCTCATCGGGGTTTTCATCATCAAAACTCTTGTAGTCTTGCATTCGTAATGCAGCAATACCTCTATCATTGTTACAGATACAAAACCTCAACTACATCCAATGACAAACTTACTTGTCTCTCCGAAATTACGTGTTTTCCAACGTTAAAAGCTGACTCGGATGTATCATTGGAGAGTATTAAAAATTTATTACTTCTTGCTTTCAACCATTCCCAAATGTTAGTCTCATTGTTTTCTCAAACCAAGTTGAGGTATGCATCCACTTTACTCAGACTAAAAGCTGCAGCCCAAGGCTGTTTGACGAGTTGTTCAGCCAAATTGAATGTTGATAAGGCCGATGATGATGAACACCTTTTCTTTATGCTGATCGAAATAAATCTTAGATAACTCCCATAAGTGCTCCTCAAGACTGGTAGTTATAGCATGGACAGAAATATGCGAGATTTCTAAAAAACTATAAAAACCCTCAAGTAATTGCTGTGTGCCCATGATTCTGATAGTCGGGTCTAGTGCTGATGCACGTAAATAAATATGGGTATATCAGTAAAATATAAAACTCATTTGTCTTTCACGGCCATGACCGTATCTTTTAAGAACTTATCACTGTTGTATTGGTTGAAAATTTATGAAATATCGGCCAAATGCATTAAAACCTTGTGAGATGTGGCATTGTATACACCAGAGCAAAAAATGGAGGCCTTGTAAAAATATTGTAGCACCACGGCTAGTTTTGATAGTTTATCTCATATCTCTTATTTCAAAAGCATTTTATTTTCATTCATATTTATAAAACGTGTCATACGTGCAACATGCAACATTGGATCCATCAACATCTTGTAAGTTGAGTTCCATTAGGTGGGGCAATCAAGTTTAAAATGTTCCTAGCTAAACTTGAGGCCATTTTCAAGACAATATCCTTAAACTCTCTAACAACTTTATTCCTTGAACCTTGACTTCAAATAATGGATTTCTAATTAAATAGGAGTAATTTTAGTGCTCAAAACTTGAAGACTTTTTTGGACAGCCACGTTTAAAATATGACAGATACATCTAATATGAAAAAATACGGTGTCCTAGATTGATTCTAATGATTTCATCAATGTCTCAACTGCAACATCGTTGTTGGGTACATTATCAAATGTTATGTTAAAAACCTTTTCATGACAAAAAAAATTCTTTAAAAGTTTTATAAATAACTTGAAATATGTTCCAACTAATATGATCAACCTTCATCCACTTAAATGCAATGATACGCTTTTGAACGACCTAACTATCATCTATCTAATGTGCAGTAATACAATAATAATTTTGTCATAATGGTGAAGTATATATGTCACTAGTAAATGAGATAGAATGATGAAGACAGAAAATTATGTGCGTAGGTTTGATTTATAGGCTTTGTAAATTTTAAATGTCTCCCTCCTAGAAGTGCTCATAGATTTTTTTTTTAAGTTGAGTTTAATTGTGATTAAGTCCAATTTTCTATGTGCCTATCTTTAGCTTGTCTAAAGAGTTTTTTAGTCAACATCATCCATTTTATCATGCCTTCTCTACAATTTTGTTGATTAAATCTAAAAGTACCTAATCCGTTGGCAGTACTCCCTAGCTCTGTCTAATCACTGGTACTAACAACTGCATCCAAATAGAGATTCAGATGCTTACATTCCATGTGTTGTTTGAGTGTTCCCATGTTAGAGTTCTTCTTAAGTACAAGCTTTATCTTGCAATGTTTGCATTTTGTGTACCTTACGTCGATTTCCACGACCATCCTTCTTGAAATCTTGGTCAAAATGCTCCCAAACCCATGTCGTGAACCTCGACGCCTTACCTTGTATTTCAACTTCCAGTTGATGGCTTGTTAGGGTAAGTTAGGAGCCTTGACCCAAGATTCGCTTCCGGGGTGGCCTCACCGTGATGTCATTGTCGAAAAGTTGATCGTCGAGCCCCAAGTCATATTGAGCCTCGTCGAATTGCTTCTCGTCATTGGTTTGTTGAGTGTGGACCCCACAACTCACTGGTTGGGAAATGGAATGGAAAAGAACCTTATGCCAGTGCGGGATAAAGAATTATAGGCCTTTCCTTTTCTCTTTGATGCTATTTGTGAGAGAATAAATTGAGAAAATAAAGAAATTTGAAAGTAATTAAAGAAAGATTATGAAAAAATTAAGGACATAAGTTGAAGAGCTTGAAGAAAATAAGAGAATGTATTAGATAAGGAGGAGAGATTATTTAGATTGTTGTGAAAAAATTATGGAAATGGCTTTCCTATTTATAGGTGAGAGTTTTTTTTTTTTTTACCAAAAAGACCTAACAATATAGTTGTTGGGTAAAGGTAGAAATGTAAATTTGTGGTCCAAAAAAACACTACAGGCCATGTATGACTGTGCCATCCCTGTCATTGATTTTTCAAAGGTAGTTGTTAATTCTAAAGAAGGTTGAGTTCATGACCCATCACCTACTTGGTATTGATACCCGCCTATCTGCTGTCGAAGTGCAGTGTATGAGTTTGGAAGAGGTCGTGTGATTACATTCCATGTGTCTTAGAGTTGCTGGACCATCTAGTTATATTCCTCCTTCATCCTTATAACAGAATGATGATTTTACTCATTATTTCCAAATGTCTTCTAGTATGGAAGGCGAGGACCAGAACGATGTGACTGAAAAAGTAATAGCTGAGGAAAATGAGGCCACCATAGTTATAACATCGACTGTTGATGCTACCCACCAGCATAAGGGAGTACATTTAAGGAGGTCACTACTGAGGGAGCCGCCGTCGAAGAAGCTATTGCTGCTATTGAGGAGAGAGTAAAGGAGGAGAGAGCAGAGACTATAGAGATAAAAATGACTAGAAAAACTGATGCAGTGGTGCATATTGCAAATACTATGATTATGGAGCACATTTCAAAGGCCGAGACTACTGAGGGTCCAGAAAAGTAGCCACAGACGATGATTGCTTCAGATACTACAACCAATCTTCCCGTCACAGGATCATCTCCGGTAGGAGATGCTTGGTGGATTAAAGGACATTCATTCTCTTTTATTTATATGTTTACGCTTTGTGGATATTATCTACTTTATTTGGATGCTATTATTGAACCATCAGTTATTCCTTACTTTAGCTGCTTTTATGTTTCTGCTACAGTAGTTATATTTCTATTTTTCATCATTATTTTGTTTAATGATCAACTTTTCTATTTTCTTAGAAACTTTTCACTACTAAACCTGAGGCTCAAACAATTTTTATGGATCTCTTAGAACTCTTCCTTATGCGACAAGCAACCAAATTTTTTAAGGTGATATCAATTTCTAAATGCCCTCTCTTTTGCACCTTGTGTTTTTCATGTTTGTACATTAAGGGCAATGTACATCTTAAGTGTAAGGGAGTCGGTGGCGTAGGCCCTAGGTTTTCATTTTTTTTAGCGCATTTTTTAATTCTAAAACTTTTAAACCTTTTGGAGCTAAAATTGTTTTCCAATCATACTACTAAGCATATTTTTTGTTGATGGAAACTGATTGTTAGTTTATTGTCTTGAGTTATTAACTTGAAGATCAAGTAAATTATTCTTGAGATTTTTCACTTATGTGCTTAATTGTTTAGAAAATGCTTTTGCAATTCTTTATCCAGCTAGTAGAAGATGGTTTTTAAACACTATTTTTGCATCAAGTTTTTTGTGTTTAGTACACTATTCAAAGCATGCTAGAGTTGTAAGTTATTGTGTTTGGAATGGTGGTAAGATTGGTTGATGGGAATGTGGTTAATTGTTGAATAAAGAAGAATAAATTTAAAATAAGTTTCTACTCTGATATTTCTTAGTATTGAAGTAGGTTGGGGATTTCTCCAAAGGCAAGAGTCAATCACAACTTGAAAATATAGTAGAACTATAAGTATGATCAAAGATCACCTTGGATTGTGTTGATAAATAGCTTGGATATAGACAATGCTCCTGTAGTGTGCACTTGCTGCAAAGTTCAGCATCACATGAAGAGAAATGCTTGGAAAAGAAGAATGAGAAAAGTGAATGAAAATTTCACTCAATTTCCTAATTCCAAGGTTTTATGGTATGAATGGCTATTGCATAATGAGCTTCGATTTAGTGTGGTTTGTTTTTTTTACTTTATGTGAAAATTTGATGTTTTCTTTGAGCTTCAAGAAATATGGGTCATTAGCTTCAGAATGAATTATTCCTATTAACTTGTTTTGTTTTAGTAGTGTTAGCTTGAAAGTATTGCATTCTTGATAATGTTATTAATTTCTTATGATCCTTAAAGTCTCAACATCTCTTCTATCATCCTTTGCATGAGAATATCATCTTTTTTATTTTTTTTCAAATTTTCCTCTTACAGTTTGCTTAAGGGCAAGAAAAAGTTCAAGTGTGGGGCAAAATATGATATGCTCATATTTACACATGTTTTCTATGAGCTTATCCTTGATAATTTCTTGTTTTTTGATATGTTTTTTGTAGTAATTAGTGCTTAATTGATTTTTTTTAGGTATTATTTCAACTCCTTTATGGTTAGGAAGCATTTTGAATGAGTTTTTAAGCTGAATTGGAAATTTTGGAAGAAATTGGAATAAACACAGCCTCAAACACACCAATGTTAGCACCAAACATGTTCGTGGTAACCTATTACATGCCTAGTGTTCATTGTCACACCCATGATCTAGATCGTGTCATTAAATGTTCATGTTATTTACATTCTTGAGGTAAAACTATGTTTGCCTACTACTAGTATTTTATTAAGTTATTTCTATAGACAAAAGGAAAGGAGAAAAGGGGAAAAGAAAATACACAGAAAAAAAAAGTTTAGTTTTTACAGTAGAAGGCTGGTAGAGGTAGTTAGATGATCAACACTACTTGGTTCATGCTAGAGACAAGATTTCTTGGAGGAGTAAAATTTCAAAGTGGAGTCTTCAATTCTTAGTTTTCTTTTGTTTCTGTTTTGTTTCTTTATCGGCATGTTGGCCTAGTTTATCTGCTCATGTTTAGAGTATATGAACCCTAGGATGATATTGTTGTTATGATTATTCTTGGTTTAATATAATTATGGTTTCCTTGTAGTCCATCCAATATTCTTTAATGCATTGATTAATAGTAGCTAGCCTATTAATTCAATGTTGGATGATAAGCATATGCAGGTTGTATTCCATATGTTTGTTGTGGATCACCACTGGGTAGAATAGATATTGTCATAGTTGGGAGTAATAGACTAGCATAATACCTCCGGACTAAGGTGAAACCTAGTGGTTGGGTCACAAAACTAGTAATGCATTCTTAAGATGCACGGAAGGACTAAAAACCCTATTGATGACTTAAGAATAAGGATCAGTAACTGGGAGTAAGAGAAAGCTAATCTATTTTAGATAACACTCCACGATCCAAGTTAATTATATGGTCATTAAGCCAAAGTAAAAATAATGCTATGGGTTTCTAGAGGATTCATATATAAGAGTAACATATCTTGATTGTTGATTGTTTTCTATTGCCAGTAGCTATTTATTTATTTGCTTTATTGTATTAGTTAGTTTAGTTTAATTCTTAGTTATTTAGCTAAACAATCCTTTAATTGTTAGGAAGATAATATAGAGATATTGAGTACGGTAAACAACTATATTCCATGGGAAAATGATCTTGATACTTGTCACTGCTATACTTGAATAATAGGCGTGCTTTCATATAAGTTCACACATATAAGTATAGAGAGATTTGACACATCCACATTAAAAATTAAACTAGTGTAGTGGGAGGAGTTTATAACTATGAACATGTCACCCATCAAGTGTGGTACCTACATGGTAGTTGCTTACCCAAACCTCTTAACTAGCCTATGTAAAAACCTGAACCATTGTTCTAATGTACTGGGTCAACTCCATGTGCTAATGGTTATTAGGGACTTGTTTCTAGTTCAGTGTGACTTAACCGAGCCCATGGTTAGCACTAGTTTGATGACCTGTTGGACCAATAACAATAGACTCCTAAGTGCAAGGCACAAATCTAGGAACTTCGTACACCCTAAATGTAAGCTCGTCTTCCTCATGATCCATTCCTAAGTTTCATCCAACTTCTACATTATGGACATTTTACCCATACGCCTACTAAGTTAGTAACCAACCCGCAACATGCTACTTTCTAGACTTCAATAGCTCTGTTTCGAGAGCTGATGCCTTACTGAGCCACTTTCTAACTCTACATCAGTGCTTACCAAGAGCCTTTATGGTGCTTGCTTAAGGCTTTAATGGTTTCAGCCAGAAGTTACTACTCTCATAGAAAAAGGTATCAGAGTGCTCCTCTAATATGCTACCTAGCCTGCTTCACCAAGAATTATTTATGTTGGTCAGCACATCCTCATTTTCTTTCATAGTAGCCTAACCCATCTAAAGATGGTAGGTTCATCTTCTATAACTGTGGGTCACTCCCCACGTTAAAGGTCTCACACCTCCTCATCCTATGGAGCATGTCATCTACCTCATTTTGAGGTTTTGAAAGCTTTCTTTAGGATGGCAGTCACATCCCACTACTTGCACCAAGGCATTACCTCTTCTATGGAGCAAGTCAAAATACCTACTCCAATGTCTTTACACTAGACTGCCTAGTTCCATTTTCAAACATATGGCATCCAAAATCGCACCTGACTTGGTTTCACCATTGCCACCTGCAACCAGAGCTAGACGATGCACACAAAATATATATACTACCGTTTAGTGCTAATTATCCTAGCACAAGGATAACATCCTGATCTCAGTCACCTAAGCCTCCAACAACTCCTAATCTAGTCTAAAACCTAGCTCTAATACCACCTGTAGTGACCCTCCCCCAAAAGGCATCCTCCCAATAAGACTATGGAACCAAGTTTCATAATAGTTGTAGTCGGCTAGTTAGTTAGTTGTCCCATTTTAAAACCTTCCATGCATCTAGTTTTTAACCTACAATGCAGTATGCTTGCACTGGCTTCGACTTGGATTTCATTTTAAGAAAATAATTAAAAACATTGTAGGCATTTATAAAACATAACTAAAGCACAAATCAAAGTAGAAAACATAATTGTATTAACTACAAGTAATAATTGTGCACGTCCATCATTACATAAGCAAGGACTATACATATGCCCAAAAGAAACTATAGTACTACTCGACATAGAGACATTAGAGGCTAACTCGTATACATATGCATACCAAAAATTCACTATTGATTGAAGCTTCACTATGCCCATCCTTGTGCCACTAACCTATATAAGTCTGCAAAACAACTATACTTAACATAAACAACTTAACCAATAAAAATAGAATCAATAAATAATTCACTAGGCATTTATCTACCTGAATGCACTAGCACAGAAAAGCGGTTATCTACATGAATTCACTAGGCAGTCCCTCCATGAACCTTTGCATTCTTTACCTCATCAAGAAGATTTTTGCCAACTTTGACTATCTTACAAAAGTCTATCTCTACCTCCTATGACTTCTTTAAGATAGGTAGGTTAGGCTCATTCTCAAATGGTACTTCTTCCCTCCTTTTAGAGTCAGTTTGCACTGACTCACTAACATTAGTTGGCCCGTGCTGGCCTACATGTATCTTAAGGGTACTTCTTCCCTACTCTTCGTGTCTTAAAAAGCACGTTTATTATGATGGTAGTCTCAAAAGAGGAATCTTGATGATTGGGAGTCATGAACATTGCTCCCATTCTTAGCAACCCTAATCAGATTGATGCCCTCTATAATGGGAACCTCATTTATCCCGAACCCATATGTAAGATTAAAGAAAAAGCATAGGGAAGTTCTTCAAATTGTAATCTTGTTAAGTGGCAACGTAAACAATGTATTGAATTATTAATGCGGGTTGTGATGACTATGAGGTCAACATGTAGGACCATGGCTCATGACTTGTCTACCTTATTTAGAATGTTCTTAGAGTTTATTAACTTGATTCGGTGATCTCACACACTATCTTCTGCTTGATAAGAAGGAATGCCATTTGGTAATCATATGCATGACTTTGACAGCTAGCCTAGGGTTCTGATGGTCATCTTTTATGGGTTATTGAGGCCTCTCATGTTGTCAATTTTGATCAGGATCCTAGTCATCCTTATTTCTCCTCCAGGGCTTATCTTTATGCCTTTGACAGAGGGAATTTGGATAATTGACGTACTCTTTAGGATTTCCTAGTTTAACTAGATCCTTAGTTAGGTCCGTTAGTTGTCAACAATCCTAGTTCTCGTGGCCCTTATCCTTTTGATAATGGCAATACTTTTTAGGGTTCTTGTTGGCTTTTGGGTATATTGGCTGGGGCCACTTGGTCACCATGTTACTCCTATCTAGGGCACATAAAACATTTTTCCTTATATCACGTAGCAATGTGTATGAGATTGCTACTGCCTAGCCCTTTTTCTGGATGAGGGGCCATTGTTCTTTAGCTTTGGATGCCTTTTTGAGGTGTTGGCTTGTTGGGATATATATATCTAATGGCTCGGTGTAGAACTCCTTAATATTCCTTATAAAATTCTTAGGCAAATCCCAAACCAACTTGGAATATTACAACAAGCCTTAGGTTATTGTAATTAAATGTAATTCAAGAAAGAAAGATCTTGTGCCTAAACAGTATGGGTGATCAATATTTGGTTCAAACTGAAAAAATCAAAAAACTGAAATAACTTGGAAATTTGGTTCGATTAATTCGGTAGTTCAGTTCAGTTTTGGTTAAAACTGAATAACAAAAATTTTGGTATTGGTTCAGTTTTGGTTTTGTGATTCTGTTAATTCAGTAACTAAATTAACCGAAATTTTTATACCAAAATTTTTTTTAAAATTTTTTCATGAACAATAAAACTACCAAGTAACCCAAATTAGCTTGGATTTTTATTTTCTTTCTTTCCATGGACAATGAATCTTCTATATTGAATGAAATTTGAAAAGAAAAACAATGTCTCTCTCTCATTTCATCTCTTATAGAATTTTGCTCTTTTTTTTTTTTGTTAATTTCGTTTGAATTGAACCGAACCAAAATATTTTGGTTTAGTTTGAATTCAGTTTTATAGACTAATTCGGTTTCTTATCATCCAAAACTCAAAATTGAATAACCGACTAATTTAGCTCAGTTTAAATCAAAAAAACTGAATAATCACCCTTACTAGATAGCCTTAACATTGAATAGTCTTATGAAGTCCCTCAAGGACTCAACCTTCTCTTACCATATCTTTAGGAGTTGGATTGCCATTTTAACGGTTTAGTCAACTCTTTAAAAAATGACGCAAAAAGGTCTATGAGAAGTCCTAAAATGAATGGAACTAATGACCCCTATTCATCTCAAATAGATTTATTGTCACCTTCGTTAACGTTGGACTAAAGGCTTTGCACATTGTGGAATATGTGGCCCATTCCAACCTCATGGAAGTAATCTACTACTTTAAGCCATTGACAAGGTCTGTCACTCATAATAAGGGTCGATCTTGGGCATCCTAAAGACCTCAAGGGTCGGCAAATTATTGATCTCATCCATGAAGAGCTTGATCAAGAAAATAGTTGATATCCATCATAGGTGTTTAATTTTTAGGAAAATAAGGGTTTGCTACATTCAACCCCTTCTTTTATCAAATCTAGCCTCTTGAAGACCATGCTAGCTTCATTGGCACCTAAGTAATCAGATTGTACTTGGGATGCCTATGAAAGGTCCTTCGGTAGAGGTTTGCCTGCACTTTTTAAGGTTAGGCAACTTTGGTCCCTTTCTTACTATGAATATATAGGGCCCTCTTGATCTCCTCCTAGACCCTAGCTTTTAATTACTCAAAGAGTGCATGCTAGAGAGCTTAGAATTGGTCATCATCCAACAAGGTGGGATCTTGTCTATTTCTTACATCTAGAGGTGGTAGCGTGGGCTCTTCCCCTCATAATTCATTATCCTACACCCTAGCCATGGATGACCCCCACTAGTTCTTAGGAATTCATTCTTCCATCAGTGACATTCTCATTATTGGATTATCTATGGTCACATCATAGTCTCCTGGTGCTTACCATGTGTTTTCCATAAACAATGCCCAATTACTAGCCAAACAGAAGAGCTACTAACCAAGCCGGACAAACTAGTCTATTTGCACAAAAGACATCATCAGGGCCCTAGATTATGTATTTGGAGGGAACCCACTAACGATCAAGTTAGATCTCTAAAAGTAATGACGAGCTATAGAGAATAAGGTTTCAAAATATACCTTAAAGTGCTATGAGGTTCTCCTTTTATGGAGTCAATCTTTAACAAGCTATGTGTGCCTTAGTGTTGGACTTTAGACCCAATACGGTATTAGCCACCAAGCTTGAGGTTGAAAAATAAAAGAGTGAAAGATATGTTGAAGCTATTGGATATACAATTCAAATTTTTGTTTTGTTAAATCCATTATAAGACCAAAAATTTGTGTTTCTATTTCTTCTAAAAATGATATCTTTTTTTGTTTTCTTGAGCTAATTGTTGACACCCAATTTCATCCGGGTGTTTTAAAATTTTAAAAAAATTTTATTAAAAAAATTAATTTTAAAAAAATATATTTATTACTATTATTATTATTAAAAAAATTTAATTAGTTTAAAATATATTTTTGTTTTGTGAAAATTTGATTTAAAATGATATATGTGTGAATATGTATGTGTTTGAAATAAAAATAAAATTTCAGAAAAAAATGACAAAAAAATTAAAAGTTTGAGGTAAAAATGACAAAATTGAGAAGTTTCGGACAAAATTGATAAATTCTGAAAGTTTCAGGAGCTTTGGGTAATTTTTCGCATCAATTTTGGGCCAGACGGACGTTTCTGGCCCAAATTAACAGAAAACGACAAAATTGTCAAAATCAGAAGCTTCTGATAATTATCCAGAGGATAAGAAACGTCTAATAAGTAAGCGGAATAAATGGTTAGTCCATAATAATAAAAGTTAGCAGTCAGTATAGTTAATTGTTAGTATAGCAAAAAATAAATGGTTAGTGATAACAATAATAATGAAAGTTAGTGGTTAGCACAGTTAATTGTTAGTATAGCAAACATTAAATGGTTAGTGATAACAATAATAATGAAAGTTAGTGGTTAGCACAATTAATTGTTAGTATAACAAAAATAAAAGTTAGTGATAACAATAATAATAAAAGTTAGTGGTTAGCACAATTAATTGTTAGTATAACAAAAATAAAAGTTAGTGAAGTTAGTTAGTTAGTAACAACAATAATAATAAAAGTTAGTGATGTTAGTTGAGTTAATTGTTAGTAACAATAAAAATAAAAGTTAGTAATGTTAGATCAATTAGTTGTTAATAACAATAAATACAAAAGTTAGTAAAGTTAGATTAACCTTTTAAAATAAATAAATTAAATAAAAAGATAAAAATCCATATTTACGATATGGATTAAATTATTTCATCAAATTCCGTGTCCGGGTGACTCGGCAGAGTCCATGGTTCGGAAGTATCAAATTTTATACAAATTAATTACCAAAAATCCACATCCGACTAAATAATTCAGTTAAAATTTTTAATTTTGAAAATTAACTGAAGTTGTTAAAAAGCAAAGTAAAACAAAATTAAAATCAACTAAGGTGCCAATTTTGGGCGCTATAACAAAGTTGTTTTAGCGTAACCGTACTCCCGAACCCCCGAACTCTCGCAGACCATATTTTAGGTGTCCAATCGACCTAGGTAAACCGATTGGTGGCGACTCCAGAAAACCCGACGTTGCCACACTAATAAAAGTGCTGAAATTTTGTGATAATTACTAAGGTACCATGAAACTTATATTGCCTTGTCACAAGCACTTTTAGGAAATGTTAGGGACATATGTCAAATATACACAATGTTATCAAAATTGGACAAGACCAACTGGTTGGACTAGTTCAATTACAAATCGATTACCTTGTTTAGTCGAGTTTTGACTCAAATATGATATAGTTAAGAAATAGTCAAAACTAGTTAGAGCAACTTAAAGCCATTCAAAAATGGTAACCCTCAAGCCATTTAAACCATGGTTCTATAAAGCTACGCAGTTTGGATGGCTTTAATCTGATTAATAAGCTTACATTATTGTATGGTCATACACATGGTTGTTTAAGGGTCAAGAGGACCTGCAAGTTAGGATAGAAAATTGATCATGGTTTTGGTGTTATTTACATGATTGAACCACTAGTAAAGTAAAATAAAAAAAAACTTCTCTTTTGTCTCTCACATCTAACTAAAACTGAGGATGCTTAACAGTATTTGTTGGGCATAGGAAATAAACCAATATATTGGTAGACAACATATAAGCCTAGTAATATAAAGACCACAGTAAAGGCAAATATGTGGGAGAATCGAGTAAATGAGGCACAAATCATTTTGCATTTGACTAGGGAGACAATTACAAAGGTAGGGTACATGGAGGATTCATTAACCTGAGGAAAAGAAAGGGGCACTAGCAAATGAATGGGAGAAAAAGCAAGGAGAGAGCAAGTTAAGGACGTCGAATGGGGTGTGTCCAGTTCACCTACGATGGATATGGCACAAACAAACAAGATCTAACATGGGAGATTAACAATAGAGCCAAAAGAAACGAGGAAGACTTGAATTGGTACCATCAATGGGCTAAACCTATGATCTTCCACTATTAAGCTTGTTTGAGATAGATAAAAGTCTGGCTTCATTTTGTTTTACTCTACCAATGACCTAATTGTGTAAATAACACTAAAACCATGAGCACTTTTCTATCTAAAGTCATATGTTGTCTTAACCTGCAAACACCCTGTGCATGACTCGTGAATAATGTGGGCTTATTAATTAGATTAAAGCATTCTGTATTGTGCCTTCATTGTCATGTCGCTACTCTAGTTCTTATCAAAAAATAATGTGTTAAAATTTTAAAGACACGTTTGAATTAGGTTACATTCCTTAAAATGAAGGAGTAACAATAAAATTATTCCATAAAAGAGAAAAATTAGATTAAAAAAATGGAAAGAAAAAGAGTCAAGTCAAAAAACAAAAAAAAAATGTTTCAATTGAATGAGAGAAAGAAAGATAAACTAAGTAAAAAAAAACAAACAAAATTAGAAAATAGAAATTGTCTACAGGATGTCTGACTAAGGATGGCAATTGAATGGGTCGGGTCAAGTTTGGTTCAGGTCATTCAGGTTCAAGTTTAATCGGGTTAGCTTGTCTTCGGATCCATGTCAGGTTATTTGGGTTTAGGTTGATTTCAGGTCAAGTAGATTTCGGGTTCTGGTTGGGTTAGGCTAGGTTTATTTGGGTTTGGGTCCAATCAGGTCGAGTTATCGGGTTTTAGAGCATATTCAACTTAATTGTTGAGTTTACTCAATTCACTGATGCATAAGCTGCAAATGACTAAATCAATTTATTTTTTTAAAATTTTGATTAAAATTTAATTTAACTAGACATAAAAAAATATATGAAGATATATTAATATATAATTTCTTTAATAAAATAATTCCTTTGTGCCAAGTTATTTGTAATATTCACTATTCAACAATTAGTCTATGATTTTTTATTTTCAACATTTTAGTATATAAATGAAAAATTATTATATTAAATAATAAATAAAGACCTATAGTTTCTAAATATATAATTTTTAATTTTTTTTCTAACAAATAATCTCCCTCCGTCCCATTTTCTTTGCTCCATTTAATTTTTCTGACTAGTTTGATTTGAATTTATTTATTTTACTATTTATTAAAAATTTGAAAAAATATATTTTTAAAAATTATAGGTCTTGATTTATCATTCATGTATGAAAATTTTTTTATTTATATATTAAAATGTTAAAAATAAAATATTATAGATTAATTGTTAAAAGATGAATGGTGCAAAGAATTTGAGGTAGGAAAGTAAAATGAATAAATTCAGTTCAAACTATTCAAAAAATTCAAATGTTTCAAAAAATATGAGACAGAAATAGTACTATAATTTCTAAAATCTAATTATTTTTATCTCTCTATCACTGTTTTACTAATCATTTCTCATAACTCACACTCGCTTGCTCTACAACGCAAAATAGGTCAATAGAATAGAAGAAACTCATTCATATATATTAATCATAATTTTTCTAAAGCCTTTCTCGATTATATATTTTATGTTGATTTAAGTTAAAATCGGGTCTTATCGAGTTTAGTCATCGGGTCATTTCGGGATAGGGTTAGGTTGGGCTCAGGTTCAGGTTTTCTTGGGTCTCACTTCAATCGGGTACGGGTTCAGGTTGGATTAGATACAATCGGGTTTGGGTCATTGACTTTTATGATCACATTAGGTTAGGTCGAGTTGGGTTCGGGTGAGTCAGGTCATATTAGATTTTCAGTTTGGGTCAAATTTTGTCATCGCTATGTCTAATTTGCGCAGTGCCGTAAGGGAGAAAAAGAGAGAAAGCTCAGGACTTGGGTTTGAGTTGCGTGATGGAAAAAATTCAAAACTAGTCATTGTATTCTTTATATTTATCATTTTCAATCCTCCCATTTTAAAATTAAGAATAAAGTCCATCTTCAATCTTTAGACATGAATAGTAGCATTGGGTCAAGGCTTTTACTTAACAGTTTCACCGGTTGAATTGTAAACCAGGCACTCTAACAATTGAATGAACGATTCGGTTTTGACAACATTTAATAGATAGGGAGAAGGCACAAAAGAGAAAGCAAAGGGAGAAAGCGGTCATCAGCCTTAAAAAATGAGAGAGGCAACCCAGGCTAACTATGATGTTCACATCTATAGAATACATTAAAGGGGGAGTGGGGGAGTTGTGACACCTGTCCATCTGTTGAGGGGATTATGCCTATTTTCATCCTTAGTCTTTGTTATAAGTTGTGAATGAGGTATTATTCTCTAAATGTTTGCAACTGCGTCTTCACTACGCTGAAGCCACGTGTTCTTATGTTGGTGGCCTAATTCTGCAGTGATCACTACAGATGTTCTGATTTTGCACTTAGGCCATTAATTCTCCGAATGCTTTACCTGTTTCAATGATTTTCTTTCCTGCTTCTCTTTGGTGTATAAATTGCATCGGATTAGTATTGAGCGGGTACCGTGTGATTTGATATGGATGCATCTGCCGTTCAAAAAACCTAGGTGATCTATGGGATGATTGAGAGACGTAATTTTTGGGGGTAATTTCAAATGAAGTTATTAGCAAGTTGGTTTGGGATATGCTCTCGCTTCAGGATATGCGGTCATTGTTGAAGACCAGGTCACTCCTTAACCTTACCGGCCTCTTCATTTGCTTCGTCTCTCATACGTACGGACTAGGAATTAAGGCACTTGCAATCCGGTTAACTGAGCAGCAACTTGCTCCTAAGAGTACCAATTAGTCTCAAATAATGGGTTTTTGCTTAGTTTATCATGTTCTCTGGGTACCTATTTACATAAATTATCTTGAATGATGTGCAATCTTAGCTTGGTATTTTCGCAAGCTGTGATTGTTTCTTTTTCAGCAATCTTACGGATGTTGGTTTATATGCTTCATTACTGGTATGTCCCTGTTCCAGCTTCATATCTTTCTTATGCATCTCTCTCTCTCTGTTCTTTTCTTTTCTATGGGGAGGAAACCAAGAGGAATAACAAGTTGGATTGTTTGTTTCTTTCTTGGTTCTGCTGTACTACTTGCAGTACTACTTAAACGCCAAGTTTCACTTCAACGAGGATCAGTTAGCAGATTTAATGGTCATCACTGGGATTGCGGGCGCCATATCTCAAGTAGTGTCGTAGTGTCTGTTTTGTTGGTATTAACAATTTTTCTTCCATTCTCTCTATCATTCCACCATGTTTGTGGCTGGTGCCTTCTTAATTTCTAGGTTCCTTCTGCCGCTGTCATGTTTTCCATATTCTTTGTTTTCGCTCAGTCTTCTGTATACAGCTTCTTTCTTCATTTTTTTATCAAAAGCAAGCCTGAACCTATTTTAGTCACATGTAAACATTTTTTTTTTTGTTTTCCCCATGAATTGCACAGCTACGGAGCGTTTTATCTAAACATTTTGGATCATGTGAATAGGTAGATATTTGGTTATCAAGCTTAACAGTACTTTGACCAATTATCAGATATAAATGGCCCGTTATCATGTTACATGTGTTAGTCCCCTCAAGTTACCTTGTCATTAGGTAACTTGCTAGCAATGTTTTTTATTCTGTTTTTTTGTTTTACCGAGTCTTGGCCTAAACGCTGGTGTTTATGGTTTTTACTACAAGTCCAAAGTAAGAATTCTAATATTCATATATGTGCAATTAGACATAGTAATATATTTACTAAAATATTCTTTTAGTTGGGATTATAACTATTTTTATCACTACTAAAAAACAGAAATTCCTGCGGCCCTATTTCCAACGGCCTAGCCATTGGAAAATTCCAACATATAAAGCCGTTGGAAAACCCTAAAAAATCCTCTAACGGCCAAGCCATTGAGAACAAAAATTTCGTATATCCCCTTGATTTTGTTATGCATTGTAGTTGAAATAAATTGAAATGAAATTGGAGAATGGAAATAAAAATGGGGGGAAAGAAAATATTTTTATTTTCCAACAACTAAGCCGTTGGAAATTGACACAGTTAATTTAGCAATGGTTACAGCCATTTGAAATAACATTAAGTTAAACAATGCATTTTGGTTGCCCTTTTTCCAACGGCCTGGCCATTGGAAACTTTAAGTTATATTCACCAAATCGCCTCCCTTCCATTTGTGCTTTGTTTTGCATTCTCTCTCTTCCTCTCTCCTTTGCACAAGCACACACTACACCTGCCTCATCTAGCCTTCAAATTTATGCATTGGGAGTGTTTCATTGATGTTTCTTCAGCTCGAAATCACAGATATGGTGCCGAATATACTGGATAGGTATGTATTTTCTGGTTTGTAGCTTGTTTGATAGATGTTGTAAGGTTTTTTAGATATTTGAGTTTGTGGGTAAAATGGGTGCTCATTTCTTCTTATTTTCACAGATTCGAAGTTTGCTCGATCATATTCAAGGTTCCTTCTTTGATTTTGAAGTAAGTTCTTGAATGAATTAATTTTTTATATTTTATTTTGAATTTTCAACCAAAAAAAAAAAGGAAATACGTGTCTGTTTTGTAGTGAAAATGTAATTATATTTTTTATTTGTTATTATGATGGTGTGAATTGAAGTTTTGGGTTGACCAATTGATATTTACAATTTTATGATTTTTTATTTTAATTATTTAAATTCAGATATTAATTAAGAATTAGTATTTTAATAGGTTTTGTTATTAAGGAATATGTTAGGTTTGTTAATTTTTATTTTGTTAGGTTTAATTACTAAGGAATATGTTAGATTTTGTTAGGTCCAATTATTAATGACTGTATTGAAGTTTTGGGTTTTTAATTATTAATTTGTTAGGTTTGGTTAGGTTTAATATTTAGGTTTTTATATGTTAGGTTTTTTAATTTCTATTTTATTAGGTATAATTATTAAGGAATATGTTAAGTTTTGTTAGGTTTAATTATTAATGAATATACTGAAGTTTTAGGTTTTTAATTATTAATTTGTTAGGGTTTGGGTTTAGTTGAAGTTTTAGGCTTTCTAAGGTTTAATTATTAATGAATAATTTGTTAGGTTTAATTGTTAGGTTTTTAATTTCATGTGTGAATATGTTAGGTTTTGTTAGGTTTAAGTATTAATGAAGAATTAGTATTTTCTTAGGTTTTGTTAGGTTTAATTATTAATAAAGCATTTTTATTTTGTTAGGTTTAATTATTAATGAAGAATTAGATTTATTAAGGAAAATTTTGAAATATGATAGAATATGTTTATGTTTTATAAAATCAAATTTAAATGAGACACTTATTTATTTTATCAATGAATTTGGATGAATTAAAATTAAAAAAATATATTTATTTTATTAAAACCCACATATTTATTGTTTCAAAGTGTATGCTTTTTTCAATTAAAATTTGTAAAAATGAAAAATATTTGCCAAAATAAATAACACACATATTTCATGAAATAGTTGAATAAAAAATAAGTTCCTGCATTCATGGTTTATGAGCTTTTAAGTGGTAACTTGTTTGCATTTGTAGCACTTTATGTAACGGGAACGTAGTTGGATGTACGGTAATCATTTTTTACCCGAGGCGAACTGGGTATAAAGAGAAGTGGATGGGGTTGAGCAATTTATAACGTTTGCCTATAGTAATCCAGACCACATGGGCAAGGGAAAAATATGTTGTCCTTGTAGAAGATGTAAGAATTTGAGGTTTAAGGATTGTGATGAGGTTAGAGTTCATTTGTACAAATTGGGTTTCATACCTTGTCACTTCAACTAGATGGCTAATGGTGAGCTGTTTAATGATCCCCACATTGCTGAACCTGTTGATAGTTCTGACTGGTACTAGCCAAATGAGTATAGTTCATATGTGAACCTGTATGCACAAATGGTGTTTGATGCAATTAGTCCAAGTTACTATCAGAATTCTAGTCAATTTGATGAGCAACCTAATGAAGGTTTTAGATGATTTTCTGAGTTGTTAAATTCAGCATCTACACCTCTATGCGATGGATATGATAAGCATTCGAAGCTATCCGCTGCAGTTCAGTTGTTGAACCTTAAACTAAAATATCACATGCCAAGAGAATGTTATGATGGCATTATGGCTTTAATGAAAGAGACACAACCAAGTGATAGTAAGATGTAATCCAATTGGTATAAGACAAAGAAATTAGTATCACATCTAGGCTTTTCGCATATTAAGATTGACGCATATGTCAATGATTGCATGTTATTTTGGCAAGATGATTTAGGGGCCTCAAGTTGTAAATTTTGTGGTGAATCCTGATTTATGGCAAGAAAAGCTGGAAGGGGTAAAAATAGATCAAGAAAGATCATGCACCACTTACCACTAACCCCTGACTCCAAGAACTATAAGTGTCGCTTTCAACGGCGGAGGACATAAGATGGCATAATGAGCATCAGTCGGAGCCAAATATTTTAAAACATCCTTCAGATAGGGAAGCATGGAGACATTTTGATTCCATGTATCCATGGTTTGCAGCGGAGCCCCGAAATGCCTGTCTTGGGGTTTGTTCTAATGGCTTTGTTTCCTTTGGAACCTCTACTAAACAATACTCATGCTGGCTAGTTATCGTAACTCCCTATAATTTACCCCCGTGGATGTGTGTGAAGAAGCCATATATGTTTTTTACTTCATTGATACTAGGCCTATGTAGTTTGAAGAAGAATATTGATGTGTACTTGCAACCTCTAATTGAAGAATTAAAGCAGCTATGGGAGGATGAGGTCGAAACTTGGAATATTTCACTGAAACATAATTTCCAGATTTGGGCTTCAGTTTTGTGGACCATAAATGACTTCCCGGCTTATGGATGCTATCGGGATGGATGACTCATGGGACGTTATCTTGTCCAATTTGCATGGGCAAAAGTAAAGCCTTCCAACTTGTCCACGGAGGCAAAACCTTTTTCTGTGATTGTCATTGACAATTCCTCGAGTTGGATCACCCACATAGAAGGAACCGAGTTTCTTTTAAAAAAGGTAAAGTTGAGAAATCTTTGCCTCTAAAGTGTCTTCTAGGTGAATCAACTTATGAACTTATCCCGAATTTACCATCTGTTATTCATAGTAGACAAGTTTGTAGCATACCAAGCTATGGAAAAACTCATAATTGGACAAAATGAAGTATTTTTTGGGAGTTGCCTTACTGGAAAACAAATTTAATCTGCCATAACCTTGATGTGATGCATATAGAGAAGAACATGTTCGAGCCTATATGGAATGCGGTAATGGATGTCAAGAATAAAACAAAGGATAATGTAAAGGCCCTCAAGGACCTTAAGATGTTGTGCAGTTAGCCAAAGCTAAATTTGGTTCAAGAAGCAAACAACCATTCATTCAAAGCGAAAGCTTCTTTTACATTAAACGCAGAATAGATAACCGATGTACTGAATTAGGTTAAAGCACTTAGACTCCCAGATGGATATGCATCCAACCTTGGGAGGTGTAAGGACAACAATGTGAGTCATATGTCTGGTATGAAAAGCCATAATTGTCATGTCATGATGTAGCGGCTCTTCCCTATAGCTCTTCAAGCGCTCCCTAAAAATATATGGAAGCTGTTGACTGAGTTAAGCCAATTCTTTAGAGATTTATGCTTGCCCGAGTTGTTTGTGAATCATATTATGGAGTTAGAAGCAAATATTCCTGTTATACTGTGCAAGTTTGTGAAAATATTCTCACCTGCTTTTTTTTTTATTCTCTGGAACATTTGTCGGTCCACCTACCTTATGAAGCAAAGGTTGGAGGGCCTGTTCAATATCGATGGATGTATAAATTTGAGCAATGCATGCATGACCTCAAAATGAAGGTTTCAAATAAGGCTTATATGGAAGGTTCTATATGCGAAGCCTATCTAATAGATGAGACCTCTACATTTTGTTCACACTACTTTGAATCCCATATTCCACGAATGGGAACTAAGGTTCCTCGAAATGATGATGGCAGACCAGGACCATATGGTGAAGAGTTGTGGTCCATCTTTAGATACCCAGGTCGTCCATATGATGTATCAAAATATAGATATCTTGGTGACAATGAAATGAGGGTTGCCACTGCATATGTGTTGCTCAATTATACTAAGTTAAAGCCATACCTCAAGCAAGAGCCATAAAACTTTTATTTTGAGTATACAGCTTAGAAAAAGTTTTATGCTTTACTAACTTAGTTCATTGTTGTTAGTTTGTTTATGAAGGATGTTCACATGAAGGAGCCCAACTTAGCTATGTCAAACCTAGACATCTACATTAAGAACAACTTTGCAATATGGTTTAGAAACTATATAAGTGTTATTCGTCAATTCAAGCCCATCTTATTCGTTATGACTCATACTTATGTTTATTGTTGATGTGTATTTAGGTTAATGATTCTCATAACAATATCACAGATTGCTTTCTATTGGATGTTACATGTGGCCCATCACATCGTGTTGAGACATGGCTCGTTTATTTCATAAATGGGTACAAGTTCCATATGAGTGACTAGGGTTACAATAAAGTAACATTTAACAGTGGAGTATATGCCCGGAGTTAAAGATCAATTAAGGTTGAATGTGACTTGTATGGGGTGTTACATGAATTTATTCAACTAGAATATCCTGGATGGCCACGCAAAAACATTGTCTTTTTTAACTGCAAGTAGTTTGACCCTACACTTGAAAATGGGACTCGGGTTTATAAATAATACGAAATAGTTGAGGTCCATGATGGTCGTCGATATGAGAAGTTTAACCCTTTCATTCTTACCTCCTAAGCTGATTAAGTTTACCACACCTCTTACCCAACAAAGTCACGGGAGAAAAAAAGGTGGTCAATGATTCTGAAAATCACACCACGACGCACCATTCATTATGTGCTTGATGATGTCGAAGATGCATTGCAGGACGAAGTAGTAGTAACTATAACTGATCGTGCCATAATTGAAGATGACTCTATTGAAAATTTAGCTGAAGATGCATGATTTGAACTTGTAGGTGAACAAGATATGAATGTAGAAGAAATGGAAGTAGATGAGGATGTGTCTAATGACAATGAAGGTGAATTGGTGGGTAGTGAAAATAGTGATTCAGAATCCATATATGATGACGATGATACAAGTGGTGACTAAGGAGATGATAACAAAACTTCAATGTAACATGAACGTGGAAACATATTGTATATGTAAATATATAGTTTAACTTTACTACATTAAGTTCAATTTAATACATATCAACTCTTCACCCGTCAATTAGATCCATTTTGACTTACTTTTTTTTAAATGATGTCACTATTTTTTGTCTTATTTTAATTACATGCAAATACCACCAAAAGGGGAAGCAACATATAAACATCGACCAGGAAAAGACATATATGCACAAATGAAAGCAGCCTTAGTAGAAGATGTGGCTAGACTGAACCAGGCCAGATCATCACAGTCGCATTGTGGTGATTCACAAGCTTCCACACAACAACTGAATGTACCAAACTCGCTTCTACGTAATGGCAATTCTCTTCCTCTTGATCCCCGAGTTAGTGGTCATAGTCGACATGCTCCACCCCAGTTGGTTCACCCAACAGCACTAATTCCAATATTCAATCATCGGTTGCACAGACCAAAACTCAACTATGTTTACAGATAGTTCCTTACAGTAACACATAAGTAAAATTCCAATACTCAACTATAATGGTATATGCTCTGCAGTATGTTGAGTGGGAAAAAAAATAACTCATTTTTAATGTTTGAACATATACTGCATACAACTTCCTTCCATTTGCAGTAATACGCTTGGTTACTCGATGGTTCACCACCCACTTCAAGCCATATCATGACTGGTCAAGTGTGAGCCATACGGATCTTCAAGTATGGTGGTATGTATTTGAGGTAACAAGTATTATTTTTCCATCTTCGTTTTAAGATGTGACTGCTAATTGTTGATGCCTTCTCTTTTAATTACTTGTAGGGGTTATGTGAGTGGGATCCAACTCACATAATGAGGTGTATCACATTTGGCACATGTTGGGAGCTACTCACTATAGGTCAAAGATGGCAGACATTTAGCGTTAAAAAAATCTTGTGAAATGGTGAGCTAGAGCATCATTCATGACTGATGCACAATACGCATATATGGAGGCATAATGGGCATCACCTGAGTTTCAGGAGCAATCAGATAAGGGTAAGACATTTCGGACATCATCCTATAAGCAAGACTCTTCTTCTACCGATGTGTTCAATCCTACTTATGCAGGGGGCTCTGTTTCAATTAGTGCCCACGGAAAGCGAATGGTAAAATTCCTCCGTTTCTTTTACACACATATCAAGTTATTTATGTTTTAGTCTAATTTATATAGCTAACATATAATGTAGCAGGAGAAATACCCAGAGAAGAGGGACCCTGGCTTGTTCAAGGTTCTCCAACAAACTCATAAGAAAAAAAAAATAGGGAATATGTTAACAGACGGACTGAAGAAGTAGCTATAAGTTATAATTTAGTTATATATGAGGTTTTTAAATTTGAAAGTATGGGAAAAGATACTAATAACCTATGTTCTGCGTTGGATGTGTAGGCAAAGATCACAACTAAGATCGAGGAACAAAAGCAGCAGATAGGCAAAGAAGAAGGCATGGAAGAGATTGATGAGGCTGTGATTCTGAGTTCAATAACTGGTGGGAAGAAGAAAGAACGTGTACTCGATGTTGGATCAGAGCAACATGCTGTGGTAAGACACCGGTGACCAAGCTATAGCCTTGCACCACATGTCGATTTCACTCAAATGGTTGAGTTCAATGAACAAGTTCAGTGAGTTGTAGTAGAGCATACAACACAACAACTTTCATATTATGAGCGGAAGCTAGAGCGTCTCAGAAGGAGACAACGAGCTGAGATGGAGTACATATGTACATCACTTGCCATTCCTCCACTTGTACCTGCCCAAGACAATATTGTTGACTCAGGCTCGGATGATGATGAGATAAGGACTGTATGAGTTTGTCATTGCCTAAGGTATATCAATTATATGTTTATGTTTATAGAACTTTAGCCTACTACTAGGACGACTGGATGACTATATATGTTCATCTTGACCAACTATTGCAATCTTATCACTTAGAGACATATTCAGTGAACGTAATTATTGACAATTATGTATGTTGTTAGGAAAAATAACTATATTTTACCTTTGTAAGTAAATTTATGATTGAACAAAGACAAGGTGTTGTACTTATGTCGATCACGTGTATGTGAGTAGTGTTGCAAAGGTAAATATGAAACAGGTGGGGGCAAAAAGATCTGAAACTGCATTTCCAACGGCTGAGGCCATTTGAATCTTCAATTAAATTTCTGCACATTTTGTTAATTTTGTAATGGCCAGTCGTTGTAAGTTTCCAACTCCCAAGCCATTGGAAACTAGCAACAGCCAGGCCGTTACAAATTTCCAATGGCCAAGCCATTGGAAACTTACTATTACAGTTACAGATTTCCAACAGCTAGGCCATTAGAAATTTCTAATGACTTTAGCGGTTGATAAAATGAAAAAACCACAACTTAAGGATGGCCGTTGGAAACTTTTAACGACTTAATTTTCAACAGCCAGGTCATTGGAAATTGTAATGGCTTTGAGTTAGGCGATTGGAATTTTTTTTTCTTACGGATGTTTTGCCAAAGCACTCGTTTCCAACGGCTTGATGTATTTCACATGCTTTCTCTCCCCTATCCTTTCACTTATTTGCCCCGCTCTCTCCCTCCCTCTCTTTCTCTCTCTCTCCCTTGCCCTTTCTCTCTTTTCCGCATACACAATTAGAAATCATATCACTTTAGAGGACTTTATTTGGGATAGCTGAAAAAAAATCAAGTACAGAAACTGAATCTTCTCCACTTTGATCTCCACCATCCATGGTAGTGGCAATGGCATCAGGAAGGCCTCCGACAACTATTGAAAAGAACAAACACTACTAAAAAACCTTGTTTTTCCAACGACTAAATTACCAACGGCCGGAGGTTGATAAATTACCAACGCGGTGGGGCATTGGTAAAAAAATTTTAAATTTACTAATGGTTTAACACACTAGTAATTTACCAATGATCTAACGCATTGGTAATTTATATATTTATCAACGGCCAAATTACCAACGGGTTGGTGTTAGTAAAATTACCAACGTATTAGACCATTGGTATATTTACCAATGTGTTTAGCCATTGGTAAATTTTCTTTTTTTTTTACCAACGACCTAACGCGTTGGTAATTTTACCAATGCCTGGCCGTTGGTAATTTGGCCATTAGTAAATACTATTATTAATATATTATTATCATTATTATTATTATGAATTTATTATTATTATTATTAGTATTATTATTATTATTATTAAAATATATATTATCTACTATAATGTACCATATTGGCCCAAAGCTAGCCCAAACCTAATCTAACCCTAGCTCTATATACTCACATATCACCTCTTCTAATCTTATCTTTCAACTCACAACCTCGCCCTCTCTCTCACCTCATAGCCTACTCCCTTAACTTTTTTCGCCGTTTGCTCTCTCTCTGTTTTCTTCACCTCCCCCGTCTACTTTCTCGCATTTTTCTCTCTTCCTCCCTCCGACTCATCCTCTGCTCTCTTCCTCTCTTCAATTCACCTCTGTCTACCGTTCTTCTTTCCCTGTTGGCGCCAGATCTCCTCTTTCCTCCTCACATTGCCGCCTCCTTCGTGCTAAATGTCCTCTTTCCTCCTCACGTCGCAACCTCCCCGCATCAGATTTCCCCTTTCCACCTCGAGCCACCACCTCCCCACACAAAATCTCCTCTTTCCTCCTCGCCTCGCTACGTCACCTCACCCCGCCTTGCCTCCTCACTTCCCCTCCTCCCCTGCCATGATGGGTCTCTTATTTTTTGGGTGAATTTTTACTTTTTTACTAATTTAGGTCAATTAATATGAAATTGTTTGAATTTTGTCAAATTTTGTAAATTTTTTTGTTAATATTTGTCATATGTTTCATTTCGTGAATTTTAGAATTTATTTGGAATTTTTCAAAAACAATTAAATTTTTATTAGTTTTAGTAAACTTTTATGAATTTATTTAAGTTTTTTAAAATTTTATGAATTTTTGAAAAATTATTATCATTTTGAGTAATTTTTTATTTCAAATTTTTTATTAATTTTTTTGAATTTTTTGGTACTAATAAAATCTTTGTTCTATACTATTACCAAGTATAATTTTTAGTCTATTTAACACATAATTTTAGTAAATATAACATATAATTTTACTAAATATAATTTTATCAATGTTTTTATAATTTCTCAATTTTGTTAAAATTACTTTTTAATTATTCCTACATTAATTTAGTCAAATTTAAAGGAAATTTTAATATTAAATTATTTATTTTTTCCAAATATTTTTTTAAATAAATTCCAGTTTCTAACGACCTAGCACATTGGAAACTACTTTATTTTTAAAAAAATTTAAAAATATAAACCACTGGTAAATTTACCAACAGCCTTACGTATTGGTAAATGGTTAGGCACGTTGGAAACCGGGAATGCTCTATAACCGTTGATAAATTTACCAACATCCTAAACACCAACGTGCAATTGTAGCAAATTACCAACGGGCTCATGCTTAGGCCGTTGGTAAACTGTTTTCCAACGATCACTTGCCCAATGGTCGTCTTCCAACAGTTGGCCATTGGTAATTTTCAATTTACCAACGTGCAATGGCTGTTGGTAATTTTCAATTTACCAACGTGCAACGGCCATTGGAAAACCTTGATTTTTTAGTAGTGAAATGGAAAAATCTGAGTTTCTTCTTCAAGTTCTAGGAAGAAGATATTGAGCATGATATCAAGATTGAAATTGTCTTCGAATAAGAATATCCAAATTCAGCAACTAGCTCGTACTATCAATTTTAATTTGGTTGATCCAGCATCTCCCTTCCCCTCTACGCTTTGTTTTTGTCACTTGGACTAATTCGATCTTCATTTTTTTCAGTGTTCATAAAGCAATCTTAACCATATCTTTTAAAATCCCTACTTTTATTCCACCTCCTACAGAGCTTTCTCACCTCTGGTTGTTTCTTCTTCAATATACAAGCCCTAGTCCAAAGTGGAGGGATTATTTCAAGATTTATAAATTTCTCACCTCTGGTGTCTCCTACCTTCACAAGCTAGTAGCACAACTATTCTAACAACTAACAAATATGAAAATGTTATTGTAAAAATTGAAAGTTTAAGATTAAGAGACTAAAGAAGAATATGGAAGAGATAAGAAGGTAATTTTTAATTATTTTTTTATTTCAAATTAGTAGACACATTTATGTTTTCTAGTGGACATATACATGTGTTACAATAGACACTTTAGATTTTACTTTCCTATATGCTAATAATTAGTGTTTTAATCTTTTAATTATAAACAAGAATCAATAACCAAACAAGTATCTTTAGAATTTTTTTAGTTGTGTTTTTATGCCCATATTTAGAATAGCAGACACATGTTTGTGTTATAATATGCACATCTCTGTTTTATAATAAACACTTGTATGTGTTATGATAGACACTTTGAATTTTTCTTTTTTATATCTTGGTAATTGGTGTTCTTAATCTTCCAAGTACGAACAAAAACCAATGATCAAGTAATTCTAGAATTTGAAAGTTGCATTTTTGTGCTTATCTTTAAAATAGTAGACACATGTTAACATTGAAGTAGATACATCTATATATTATAGTAGACACTTGTATGTGTAATAGTGGACATTTTGGATTTTGCTTTCCTGTATGTTAATAACTGATCTTTCTTATCTTTCAAGTATGAATAAGAATGAGTGATCTAGCAAGTAGCTCTACATATATTATTTTATAGTGTATATTTGTATTGTTTTGTAAACACTTTGCATTTAACTCTAATACACATGAGTAATTGGTTGTTTTATTTTTTTCAAATATCATAATTAATATATAAAAAATAAGAGATTAATTAGGCAGATTTGGAATATATTTTGGCTATATTTTTTTAATAATTTATCATAACAAACAAATTGTATTGTTTTATACCAGCAAACTAACACTTTGATAAATATTATTGTAACCATAGAAAGAGTATTGATTAACATATTAAAAATGAAAAAGAAATAAAGAAATAAAGATAAGGGACAAGGCCACATGAAAGAAAAATGAATAAAAAAAGAAATAGAGAAAAAGATGTAGTTGTTATATGAGGAGGCAATAGACAATAAAAGATCAATTGAGTGGGATATTAGGCATGTGGGTTGTTGTATGGGCATAAAAAGGTCAAGGCATGCATTCTCCATGTGTGAGTTTCACGGAATTTATACTTGTTGGATATTTGGATTCCTATGCATAATTACACATATGTGTACAGTAAAAAAACTAGGTCCAAAGTCCCCATTCCACTCTTGGCCTTGGTCATATGTACTAGTATATATACTTATTAGCTCTTGCACGGATTTTGTGCCTGTATTGGCAGAGTAACCTATTTTCTTAATGCCTTACTTAGCTGCCAAATTACAACTTTATACTAAGAAGATTAATCATCAAGCTATAGTTTAGCACCCACTGCGTAGCACGGGGCCTTCCTTAGTTAATCTTCATTATAATAAGCTACATATATATTTAATTGATTGCTAAAAGCAAGAACAAAAAATTCATATAACATATTGATATTAACTTCCACATTTTATTTTTCAGTAAGTAACTATATTAAGAGTACGAGATACTTCTTACAAACTTATCAACCAATTTTGGAAAAAAAAAAGTATCATGCAAATTGTAGCCTGATAATACTACATCTATTCCAAATTGCTTTGAACATATTCTATTAAGTCATGCAAAATATTTGCAATATTTCCATCTTTATTACTCAATCTATCTTATGTTTTTTCACACATGTGAGATTAATCCAGAGATTAAGGAAGATGAAAAATATGTGTTGTTACCACTTTTACTCTTCATCAAAAAGAAGGAAAATGTGAACATGGAATTATTACAAAGAATATGGTAAAATAATTTATTAAATATGAAAATTTTGTAAAAATATGTAATGGTGTGAAATACTAATTGTTACAAAGAATATGAGATTGAGGTAGGAAAAAGCTACAAATGATGTGGACGTTAAATTATGGTATACTCATGGGCCAATTAATAGAAATTGTTAAAGTTAACAACTCTTCATTCTTTTATAAGTTAATTAAATTTAAAAAAATTAAAGAAACTCAAGAGGAGAAAAGATTAATGATTATAGAATGAACATATTTAGTTGTTGATACTATTACCTTCTTCCTAAAATCTGAGTTGAAACCAATGAAACGGTCCCTAACATGTATTTAGTAAGAAACACCTTATTGTTTGAAGACTCTAACCTTGGATGGATATAATACCAACTTAGGTAAATCAAAATCAAAGAATCATAATTTTTTAGATAATCAAGCATAGTGGCCGATCCAAAATTTTACAACGGGATCCGTATGCACATAAAACTATTAAAACCTAACATTACATGATAAAGCTTGTAAATTCATACATATGATAATATTATGATGAAAAATATATATTTTCAAAGAAAATCTGAACAATACTCTAATTTAGCATTTTTTTGTGCCATTAGTTGAACGACTAGAAAAGTATATGAAAATATGAAGAAGGTGAACAAGATATTCATGTTGTATAAAATGTAAGGTATAAAAAATCCCCCTTTATCCCACCTAGCTTATTTATTTTATCATGTGCTCAATTAACTCCACAATCTTTCCATGCATTTGAATTAGAAAAATTAAATAGAAAAAAATTTCAATACCTAAATAGTAAAATGTATGGAAGTTAAAGGGTCAATATAGAACTTTTTTCATTATTCTAATTGTTAGAGGAGAAAAGAGACTAAACTACTTTTTATCTTTATTGGAATAGGAGGGATATATTTTTTTTTTCAATAGATATTATAAAAATTGTGAAGGTCCATTAAAAAAAATAAAAGGACTTCAATTACTTAATTATACATCTCTTATTAACATTTTTGTAGAAAAAAAGGTTCATGGACCCCAAAATGTCTTACATACATCCACCATTGTCAAGCATGTAAAATTGTCCATTATTAGAATCACCAATTGCATATAATCCAATTGTAGGTTCACACTGATCATACACTAGTTTCATATCATATAATTGTAGTTCTAGACAAAATATACACCAATTACATAAAATCCAAACACAAATTTTGATCACAATTTTAACTTATCATATTACATTGAAGCTTGACTATTAACCTCCAGTCTTGTACAATATTAACTTAGTTTCAAACAAATAAAGATTGTAAAACTGTTCATCATTGGGATCACCTGTTTCATATAATCAAGTTGTTGTTTAACACTAATTGAACACAAGTATAGATAATCTAATCAAAACTCCAAACTAAATATATCGATTATATAGAATCTATCCATAAATTTACACTACAATTCTAACTAATCATACTACATTAAAACTAGGCCATCAACTCCCGGTTTTGTACAATATCAACTCAATTGTAAATAAATTAGAATCAAATAATCACACATTTCTAGATAATTAAACCTATAAAACTATACATCATTAGGATCACAAGTTTGATGCAATCCAATTGCAGTTCAACATTAATCATATAACAGTGCCATGCAATATAATCACAGTTCTAGACTAAATATACATAAGTTACATATAATCCAATCACAAATTCAAACCACAACTCAACCAACCGTACAACATCAAACCATATCATCAATCTGAATATTTTATAATACCAATTTAGTTTCAAACAAACAAAAATAATAAATTATATTTTTTTAGATAATCAAACTTATAAAACTGTCCACCATAAATATCACAAGTTTCGTACAATCCAAACGTAACTTTAAACTAATCATGTACCGGCTATATATAATCCAATCACAAACCCACACTACCTACCTAATTTAGGAACACTTGTTAACACCCATTAACTAGTGTATATACACCATAAGCATGGTGTACTATCCCATGTGACACAATAGTAGAAACATTTAGTGAGTAATTTTTTTGCAATTAAGGTAAGAAGCTCAAAAGGCCCCAGCTGATTTGAAAATGCAAACATCCTTATTGAATTCCCCTACATTTTAGACTTTGTGTTACACTATTGACATAAATACATAATGTGAATAATGAAATTAATGCTAAAAAATAAAATGAAAATCAATGTAACATCCACAGCTAAGGTCTGTAAAAATAGTGAACGGATCATCTACATAATACATGAAAGAAGAAGAGAATGTGGAAGCGATGGCACATGTTGGGCCATATGAGTTTTAGTCCTCATAGTTGTTTTGTTGTGCAGCTGTGTATAGTTGTTTGAAATATGGTAGCTAAATTCGGCTTAGAATGAGGACACCTGTCCTGGTTTTGCTATCCTGGTTCAGAATGTAGCCTTAAACATATGATTCTTTTGTGTTTATGTCATTAATACTTTATATGTTCCAATTATAACCTTGATGAAAATTATAGTTTTATGGGATCTTTAAGCCCTTTTTTTTTTTTGTTGAGGACTTATCACATATCAATATCTAACAAAAGTTTTATATACTAAAATAAGGAAATATGCATAAATTTTGAAGTTTGTATTAAAAATATAAATAGCTAAAAAATAAGACATTCTATAGTGAGTAAAATGCATAAAAAGTAATATTAAACAACTAATTGAATGCTGAAATAGATTCCTATGGAACTTACATATGCATCCATAATGCATATGAAAAGATTTGAAAATATCCTATTAACTACCAAAAAAAGGAAAAACCCAAGTGTCTTTGGCCCTAAACTTAACCCCAGACCAAACAAGAATATGGAGGATTTTGAAGAGGAAGCTCAGCTAAAGGCCTTGTTTGATATCAGCATCAACAATTAGGGTTAGTGTTTTGAAAAAAAAACTATTCAACGGTAGATTTAACATTTAGCTTCAACGTTTTCATCTCAACCATTGAATAAATTATCCAAAAATTTAACATTAATAATAAAAGCTATTCCCACACAGGGTCAAAGCTCTCATGAGATCAAGACATGGAGCAAGTCCTCCAAGAAAAAATCCAATCCAAATCTTCACGCTTCTCGCATCTTCTCGTCAGATTTTTCAGTGACCAAAATCTAGGAAAGTCTTCATCTGATCTTTTCTTCCTAGACTCAGCTCTCTCCCCATTGAAACTCCATACCATTATTTCCAGAAAGGAAGTCACCCAATTTACTAGTGAAGATAATGCCATCACCAAGCTAGAAGAAATGGAGCTTTTGTCCTTCCCATCAACCAAAATGGGAATAACAAAAAAAACGCATCAGGGGACATAAAAAAGGGTATCAGTTTGCTTAAAAATGCATTAACCACTATCAAAATGATGCAAGTTTTCTCAATGTTTAATAGTAATTTCACCCACGCTCTTTACTATAAAGTAACAACGAGGTTCATAGTGCTCGCACTTTGTGGGTCGTTCAATCAGAATTAATACTAAATACAAATATAATTAATAGCAATTATTGACAAGAGAAATTTTTTCCATGTAAATCAAGTAACTAAAATTTTAATTTGACTTAAAATTAGAGTTTGACTTTTATAAAATAAAGATTTTGATGATTAACAGTGGCATTTAACCATCAGCATGAAAAAAGTGACAACAATAAAAATGTAAAAATCAGGGGCAAAAAATCAAGGTAAAGTTTGAAGACTAACAGAGTAAATAAAAAGACTCTAAGTACCAAGGGTTTGACCATTGACTTAATAAAGGTAAAAAAAATGAAATTAGCCAAAGATTTATTAGCCAAAATCATGCTAAAAAGGAAACAACCAATAGTGGTGAAAATTTTATTCTAGAAGAGAGATATAATATGAAAATTTTAATAAAATAAGGTAAAAAGCAAGATTTTAGTGACAAAAATAGGGTTTAATGATTGGCACATAAAAAAGAAATAAAAAAGTTCTTTAGACCAAGAGAGCAAATAGAAAGACTTCTGGTATTAATACTTTAACTATTAACCTAATAAAAGGAAAAACAAAGGAAAAAGAATAAGATTTTTGAAAATTGAAAAACTTGAACCATCATGGTGACTAAACTTTTGTTTTTAGAAAAATAATAATAAAGAAAAGCAAAAACAAATGTTAAAGGAAGTCACTATGATTAACTTAAAAAAAAAAACAAACAATGATGACCAAAATTTTACTTTAGAAGATAATAAATATAAAATAACAAAAAAAAATTTGGGAACCAAGTGAACAAATGGAAAAATTTTAGTTTTTAATTTCAAGGACTAAAACTACAAATGAATAGAACTTAGAGTCTAAAATAAGAAAGAGCAGAAATTTAAGAACTGGAAATGCGTCTTAACCAAATGAATTGTAAGAAGGCTAAAACTAGGGAAATAATGTCACATGTCCTCAAGAAAGGATTTCGTTGCAAAAAAGGGACACAACTTCAAAAACAAGGGGATCGCATCTAGAAAAAAAAGGTAGGAAAACATTAAAAAAAAACTCCTACTTATTTATTGAAGAGTAATTTTGTTTCATATTTAGAAGGTAAAAATAATAAAAAATACTAATATTTATTAAATTGCCCAATTCACCCACTAATATTTTTTTTCAAGCTAGATAAACCATCGACATTTCTGAGTTAGGCCAAATTGCTCACTATCGCTAAAAAGATGCTGATGTGGCATGTCTTTTGCTTCCTCCCTCACCCAAATCATGTTAGCGCCAATCCTTATTAGCCTCAATCTCTCTCACTTCCTCTTGTTAATGTTTCTCTTTCTCTCACTTGCACACATAAACCCCTTAGCCCCGTGCAAATACCTACACTTTAGTTGTCCCAAGGCAACCACCTAGATTAGCCTAGTTGATGAATTCTCCTTGCATCCTCTATCTCGCAGGCGACTGCTCGGGGTTCGTTGGCAAATTGTGAATAAAGCTGTAATTGGACTAAGATGGCCAGCCGGGTGTGGATTCATTGACAAGTCACGGCTAGGTGGCTCGAGGTTATAGATGGGCAGCTTAAGGACGAATCTAGTGGCTAGTGAGGCGAGATAGGGCTAGAGTATTTTGTATTTTCAATGGTATTAGTATCACAACAAACTTGTTTAGGCAAGGGAGAGAAAATGGAAGAGAAGAAAGAAAAAAAATTAAGAAAAAAAGGGATTGTTCTCTTTTTCAATCTTTTATTATTTTGAGTATTTTCTTGATTTCCCTAGTAACCAAAAATGAAATGGATGGCTCTTCATGATATTAAGTGTAACAGTAGATTAGAAGGCTAGTTTAAATCTGTAAGTGTTTGACGTTCCATCTTTTTATTTTATTTTATTTTGGTTTGTTTCTATTTTTAGGGTTTTGCTTAATATTCCCTCATCCCTCTATATGCGAATCTCTTTTCTGCTTTTCTTCCATGATTCATTTTGTTGATTCTCCAACAGGTTTGTATCTTCCCTCATTGCCCAGGTTAAGCAAGCAAAATTCTTGTATTGGGTTTGATTTTTTTTTCCCCATTTTATCAACTTGTTCGAAGTAGCCCAGTCTTTGCCCTATCTTCTCTTCCCTAGCAACCATTTCTCGTCGGAGGTGATTACTAGAGCTTCGGCCATGATTGAAATTGGGATTTTGAATGCTTCCCATTCCACTACGCATCAATGATTCCTGTTTACTCCTACCAGCTGAAGAGGAACTTGCATAAGCACTCTCGAATTGGGACATTATTCTCTCCAAAATAAAATTTTAACCTTACTTCTTCACTTGATTTTGACTTTTTCTTCAAGCATATATTCTCCAAATTCAAAGTTCCTCTACGATAGCTATTTATTTGGCCTTTTTAAAGCCATATTAGCCTTTTATTGACTGAATATGTCCTATTTCGAATGAAATGTTCACTCAATTAATAACTAGTGGATTATTTGATCTATTTTTAAAAGATAAATTATTTATCTGGCAAAAAAAAAATATTAATGGCCGATTTGAGCCAAGCAGGTAATATTAGTGTTTTTTTATTATTTTTACCTATTTAGAATATAGTAGTAATATCAATTTCAATTAAATTAATTTAAAATAAAAATTGATGAAAATAAAAAATAATAAATGATTTTGAATAAAAAAAATAGCGACAAAAGATCGCTAGCAGCCCTTTCATTTCTAGATCGTGGACGTGGAGAAGAAGGCTACTAATCAGAAAGCTTAAAGGAAGAAATTCAAGCGCGTCACACCAACGGGTCTTGTCACCCGAACGTAACCGCAACTTGCAATGGGAAAGTTACAAAAACCCCCCTGTGGTTTGGTCAAACCTACATTTTGTCCCTTCTATTTTGAAAACCTACACTTTGCCCCCTATATTTTTTATACTGCCTAATATCAAGTTCTGAAACTGTATTTAAACTATACGATAATCATCTTCCAGTAATTTAAATCTGTTAAGTATTTTTCTTATAGTTAATAGACATTTTAAACAATCACTTTTTCCTTTCTGTAAATGTACTTTCTCACCTGTAATTATATATTAGTATTTTTTAAAGGTCGGTCGGCTATAAAAAAAATATAAAAAATCTTGAAATTACTAGAGCATTATTACCATACACTTTAAATACAGTTTCAGAAATTATTATCAGGTAGTATATAAAATATAGGGGGTAAAGTGTAGGTTTCTTAAAATAGAGGGGGCAAACTGTAGGTTTGACCAAACTACAGATGAATTTTTGTAACTTTCCCACTTACAAACCACCTTGATATGGACCATTAATGTAAATAAATGAGGAATACAATAATTCGATCGGAAAGTTTGAGTTTTTGTCAAAACTACCCCTCACAATAAAAGCTTCCTAACTAGAAGCCCCAACTTCCACTGATTATGGATTTTAGACTACTTATAATTCGCTCATACCTCATACTTCGATCATAATATAGGCCATGTCTTAGGCTGCCAGTTTCATCGCCAGAGCAGAAGGACATCTCCAGCTATGGCTGGGGTTTGAGTGGCACACCACTCACAAGAATTAGGTAACCTAAGAAGGTTAAATTGTAGTTCGGACGCTTCAAAGTTGGTGCGGTAGGCATTTTTCCTTCCAACCTTTCTAGGCTGGATTCTCATACTTTGTAATTGTATCACCTTCTGAGTATTAAAAAAAAAATGATATAGTCAATACATTTTCTAAAAAGATGCTACTTTGACTACCCTATCACTCTCCATTTCTTATAGGAAAAAGTACCTAAACCCCTTGATATTTAGTCGAATTTACACTTAGATCCCTACCATTTTTGAATGCCTATACTTATTCTCTCAAAAGTTAACTCCATGATCCACAATTATGACAGAAAAATAGAAAATGATTGATTTTGCCCTCTTAGGCTTCTTCCTTAAAAATTTTGTCTCCCAAAATTATGCATCTAATGAACTATCCCTTCTTCAACTAGACCCATCAACTTCTTTTCACAATCAACTCCAGATATTTGTTTCTTTTATAATTGAATCAACGCCACCGAAGTGCCTAAACCCAATGGAAGAGCCACCAGCCGCTTCCTTTGAGGAGGATGAACATTTGTCTTCCAGCAAGAAAGAAGAAGCCGACGAACAAGATTGTTCCTTCGAAGAAGAACAGAAACATGATGAACCAGTAGTGCTGCCTGCTCCCACATGGAAGAACTTCCCTCGATGCCAAATTATAAAATGCTAGTGCTTGTTTCTGCTTGTCTTAAATAGCCACAATCATCTGACAATGACAATGACGCATCTGAGACCTAATCCAAATTTGATATCCCCTCTGGTGAAATGTTAAGCCAATGGCGTCAAAACCATGGAGAATGAAGCCCCCCAAACCTCCAAGCCTAGATCCAAACCAGCTTTTCCACCAGCTAAGTCACCAACAAAACGACCATTCGCACTTGAACAAGGATGGATTTAAGGTATGCTCAACTCCTATTCACTTACCTTAACAAAATCCTTGATAATAAAAAAAAACTCTCAATAAGTCAAAAGGCCTACTACCACTGGAATCAACAAAAGCAAAGCCAAAAAGGATATGAGAAATAATTGGATACTAATGGAGCTATGAATGGACAAATTTGTGCTTAATAGTCCAACAATAGACACAAGTGTTGGGATTGTGCAGCGGCTAATAATTTCAAGGGCAAAATGATTAGTAAAATGACATCAGCAAATTTATGTGGCTCTCTCTTAATTTTAGGGTTACGTCAATGAGACAAACTCTGAAATTTTCTTTCATTATAAAAATAGTAGGCTTAAAAAGATAAAATCTTCTCTAGAAAAAATTTTTTAGAGGTATGGGATAAATCCAAAATAGTGATACTCAAGTGTTTCCCAAAAACGCCTAAAAAATTATATCACTATATTGTCACTCCCAAAAAATAAATCTCTATCTTTCAAATTGCTTTTGCTCACAGAGTTGGGCAAGCTACTGGTGAAAATGCAAAGGAGATAGCATGACTATTTATAGCCAATGCACTGCCTTCACTCCATTAATTTCTGGTGTAATTAGTGGCAATTTTTCACCACCTCCAACCACAATATTGGATGAGGAAGGAGAAGTGAAACAATGGGAAAAGGGAGAAAAATGAAAGGAAGAGAAAAGATAGAAAAAAGACAAATCCTACATGGGGGGACGCAAAAAAAGTCAACAATTTCCCCCTCCCACTTCATGTGGGAGTTCCACCATTTTTGCTACCAATCAACAAAATTTGAACTTTTCTCTCAGTAGAGTCTTGGTCATCATATCATATCCATTTTCATCAGTATGGATCTTCATAAGTTGTAGTAGCTTCATCTCTAATACATCCTTTATCCAATGATATCTAACGTTAATGTGCTTTGATTTGGAATGAAAAAAAGAATTCTTACGAAGATGAATTACATTTTGACTATTACAGAACAATTGATATTTCTCCTAGAGAAAACCAAGTTCTTTTAAGAAATTTCTCATTCATAGCAACTCTTTACAAGCTTCCATTCCTGCTATAAACTCCGCTTCAGTTGTTGAAAGAGCAACATATTTTTGTAATCTTGACTGCCATGGTACAGCTCCTTTTATAAATGTAATCAGGTAATTTGATGTAGACTTTCTTGAGTTAACATCGTTAGCCATATCTGCATATGTGTAACCAACTAACACATGCTTTGTATTTTCAAAACATAACCATATTTTGGAAGTATCACAAAGATACCTGAAAATCCATTTAACTACAGCTTAATGTTCCTTACCAGGATTTGAAATGAACCTACTTACTACACAAACTAAGTAAGCAATATCTGGCCATGTACATACCATGACATACATCAAACTTCTAACTGCTGAGATATATGGAACCTTTTTCCATTTCTTCTTTCTGTTTATCAGTAAAAGGACATTATTTGGAACTTAATCCAAAGTGATTAGTAAGAGGACAACTAACTGCTCTAACTTTTTCCATATTGAACCTCTGAAGTACTTCCTCAATGTACTTCTTCTGTGATAACCATAATTTCTTGGCTCTTTTATCCCTTGTTATCTTCATGCCAAGAATTTGTTTTTCTCTCATTAAATCTTTCATAGTAAAAGACTTATTCAATTACTTCTTCAAGTTGTTGATTTTGGAAATATTCTGGCCAACAATCAACATATCATCCATATTGATAGCCAAAGGGCTATTACCCTTTGAACTCCTAAGCTCTGACGAGCACCACCCTCGAATCGAACGAGCGGCAACCTCGAAAAAAGAGGGTATACAGTCCTTAACCTTCTAACCTCGGTAAACCACCATCCTTGGCGAAGTAGAGCTTCTCTTGAAGGTGCCCCGCTCTACCGAAGTACTCATCATAACAGCCCTCGGTGATGATATCTAGTCGAAGGGGGCCTCATACTCCGAAGGGGTCTCGTTCCTCTAGGGGGTCTTACGAAAATAAGACAAAAAAGTTACAGAGCTTCTGACACAGAGACCTCACACACGCCCCTGACACACATACCTCCCATGCCCCTGTCTCATGGACAGAACAACCTATCGCCAGCTGAAGGTCCCCCATCCCTGAAGATACAGATCACACCCAACCGAACACGTGTCATGATCTGAGCGAACTATGTCAAACGGACTCCTACCAACGCTTTCCTATAAATACTTGGAGAATAACCTTGGTAGGGACAACTCTCTCCACTCCTTTACTCTCCACTCTCTGCTCCTTACTCACCAAATACTTACTTGGGCGTCGGAGGCTCCTCCCCCGGAAACACATTCCGGGGGAGCTTCTAACCCCTGTTCTTTTGAGCATTTCAGGCATTCTCACACCAGAAGCCCCTATTTCGGGTCATCATGTCGTACAATGAAGATACAGACGGGCATCACTTGGCACCGTCTGTGGGAACTCACCCTCACGTAGCCGTCATTGAGACTCGACGTTCTACGGATAAGGGACTGCCAAAGTCCCCATCCACGCCGGAGAATCAACCGACGACCGAACCACCTGCTGTAGGGACTTCTTTGCCTGAGGACAAACGCCCTCTAATGATCACGATGAGCATTTTTCGTGATTTTCAGCGCTATGTTGTGGCTGAAATGACGCAACAGTGGGACCAAAGGTGGTCTCAACCACATTCGGGCTGAAGGGCATCCTCACCAACTCCCCGTCAGGAGAAAAGTCCGAAGTCCATTCACCGGAGCTCAGGGAGTGGAGACTTTCACGATGAATCCTCAACGGATGATGTACCTGTTGGGTTTCGGAAGCCAAGCAGCACAGCGGAATTTAATCGAAACCCTCCAGGATCCAAGTGAAACGGGGTAAACCGGGTGTTCGAAAATTTCATACCTAATTTTCGGTTGAGATCTTTCACTCAACTGTAGAGTCGAATCACAAAACCTGAACAGTTGATGTGTTCAGGCTCTCTATGGTATCCACACGAGCCTCTCGGGATCACCACGCTTCCACCACGTCCCGGCAGATGCGTTTCTCTTGCGCTTGCAGTGCTAGCTTGCGTCCTCCAAGGAATTGCAAGAGAAGAGTGCGGTTGTCCTTTTGGGAGGCTAGGGCAAGGAGACCTGCGAATTTCTCACTTAAAAGTTGTATTTATAGTGAGACTCAACTTCCAGGCCTAATGGGTTTCAAAGCCCTAATCCAATTAGGATTTAATTTCGGGCTTAATAATGGCTCAACTCTTGGGCCCATTATTAATATGAAATTAAAGTGAAACCATAACCCAAATAATTAGCCCATGCACTCTAATGATCCAAATAGCTCTATGTGTGCGACCCAATAGGCTCTTACCACGTTGGCAATGATCATAAATCACATTTATGATCATAAGCAATGAGCGGTGTCTAGCAACACATCATTGCTACCCAAGTGACAAGATTGTCGATGATTCGACTAAACCTTTATGATCATCACCGATATATGCCATTGTCCCTTTGTCCAAGATATCAAGACTAAGCACGAGACATGGAATGTGTCACTCTCGTATAGCCCAATCTTTGGTTTCTTGATTACCGAGTAGACCAACTTAAACTGATGACATTGATATCGTATATCAACTCATCCGAGCATGGCCATGCATTTTCTAAGTCTCACTCTATCAAGGGGCCCGAAGATATCACTCCCGTTACATAGGAGGGACAAATCCCATCTTGATCATACAAATCCCTCCGCATGATATGTGACATACCCAATGACCTCCTTCAAGTTCACTCAGTTACGAGCAACAAAGGAAAGTATCAAAGTATGTGACTCACATGTAGGGAACCTTGATGATCTTAGGTCGAAGGACTACATATACCATGATCACTATGAGAATCACTTATGACACTCATATAACGATCCATGTAGTGTTCTCATGGTGGGTCGGTCCAGTACACAAGTTCTCCAACTTGTACCCATATGTAGACTACATATCTCATATTAGTCTCCACATATGCTAGTCGTTATGTATTATTGCAACCCGCTCCACAATAATACTAGACTAGGGACGTTTAAGAATATCATTATTCTAGGGTTACAATTATGTTTATTAAGTTACGCAGAAACAAAACAACAAACATAATTGCTAGATTAATGCCTTAATAAAATATCATGACTCAATGTGCAAAAATACAATCATCTCATGATTGGCTTTTTGGGCACAACACTAACAATCTCCCACTTGCACTAAAAGCCAATCATCCATGTATCTAATACCGATGGACCTAGAATGGCTATCATGCTTCTGCTGCGTAAGGGGCTTTGTCAGTGGATCAGCAATGTTGCTGTCTGTCGAAGTCCTGCATATCCTTACATCACCCCTCTCGATGATCTCCCTGATGAGATGATAGCGTCGGAGTATGTGTTTGGATCGCTGGTGAGATCGAGGTTCCTTAGCCTGTGCGATTGCTCCATTGTTGTCACAATAGAGCTCTATCGGGTCGGCAATGCTTGGAACCACTCCAAGTTCAGTGATGAACTTCTTGATCCAAACTGCCTCCTTCGCAGCATCAGAGGCGGCAATGTACTCAGATTCTGTTGTAGAGTCAGCTACTGTCTCTTGCTTTGAACTCTTCCAGCTCACAGCACCACCACCAATACAAAACACATAACCAGATTGCGATCTAAAATCATCCTTATCGGATTGGAAGCTTGCATCGGTGTAACCCCTTACAACGAGCTCATCTTCACCTCCAAAGACCAAGAATGCATCCTTAGTCCTTCGTAAGTACTTAAGGATGTTCTTAACAGCTGTCCAGTGACTCTCACCGGGGTTCGATTGGTACCTACTCGTCATGCTTAAGGCATATGAGACATCGGGACGAGTACATATCATGGCATACATGATAGATCCAATTGCTGAGGCATATGGAATCTTACTCATGCGCTCTCTCTCCTCGGGTGTACTCGGACACTGAGATCTAGAAAGAGTTATACCATGTGACATGGGCAAGAATCCTTTCTTGGAATCTTGCATGCTAAACCTCTTTAGCACCTTGTCAATATATGTACTTTGACTTAGGCCAAGAAGCTTTCTAGATCTATCTCTATAGATCCTGATGCCTAACACATAGGCTGCTTCACCCAAGTCCTTCATAGAGAAACATTTCCCTAGCCAAGTCTTCACAGACTGTAGCTCAGGAATGTCATTCCCGATGAGTAGTATGTCATCTACATACAACACCAAGAAGACAATAGCGCTCCCACTAACCTTCTTGTAGACACAAGGTTCATCTTCATTTTTGATAAAACCAAACTCTTTGATTGCATCATCAAAATGAAGATTCCAACTTCGAGAAGCTTGCTTCAGTCCATAAATGGACCTTTGCAACTTGCACACTTTATTGGCATTCTCAGGAGTGACAAAACCCTCAGGTTGTGTCATGTACACATCCTCAAGTAGCTTTCCATTTAGGAATGCAGTTTTGACATCCATTTGCCATATCTCATAATCATAGTGTGCAGCAATAGCAAACAAAATTCGGATGGATTTAAGCATAGCAACTGGTGAAAAAGTTTCATCATAGTCAATACCATGAATTTGCTTGAAACCTTTTGCAACCAATCGTCCCTTAAAGGTAATCACATTACCATCCATGTCAGTTTTCTTCTTGAAAACCCATTTGCACCCTATGGGTTTTACCCCTTCAGGTGGGTCAACCAAAGTCCATACTTGGTTTTCATACATGGATTCCATCTCGGATTTCATGGCCACTAGCCACTTCTCAGAGTCAGGCCCCGACATAGCTTGTTGGTAGGTTGTGGGCTCATCCTGATCCATGAGCATCACATCACCAGTGTGAGTCACGAGAAATCCATATCTCTCGGGCTCACGCCGAATCCTACCAGACCTACGTGGGCTCTGTGCTACAGGAACAGACTCTTGAACCACAACATCTTGTGGTGTCTGTTCAGGTTCCATTTCAGGTTTGATGTCTCCTTATTGTTCTTGAATTTCTTCAAGTTCTACTTTCTTCCCACTAGTTCTTTTAGAGATAAACTCTTTCTCTAAAAAGATACCAATTCGAGCAACAAACACTTTTTGCTCAGAGCTCAGAAGGATTGTAGAAATAGTAACCCTTTGTTTCTTCGGGATACCCAACAAAAAGGCATTTTTGAGATTTGGGCCCTAGTTTGTCAGAGGATTGACGTTTCACATAAGCGTCACAGCCCTAAATCTTCATAAAAGACAAATTGGGACGCCTCCCACTCCATATCTCATATGGTGTCTTTTGAACCGATTTAGATGGAACTCGGTTTAGTGTAAAAGCGGTTGTCTCTAGAGCATGTCCCCAAAAGGAGTTTGGAAGGTCAGCTTGACTCATCATGGAGCGAACCATGTCTAACAGAGTTCGATTTCTCCTTTCAGAAACACCATTCCATTGAGGTGTACTTGGTGGAGTGAGTTGTGATACTATACCACACTCCTTCAGATAGTCAAGGAATTCTCGATCCAAGTACTCTCCACCTCGATCTGATCGAAGCACTTTGATACTCTTCCCGAGTTGATTCTCTACTTCATTCTTGAATTCTTTGAACTTTTCAAAGGATTCTAACTTGTGTCTCATAAGATACACATAGCCATATCTGCTGAAGTCATCAGTGAAAGTAATGAAGTATTGGAAACCTCCTCTAGCTTGTGTAGACATAGGGCCACATACATCACTATGTATGAGTCCTAGTAAGTCATTAGCCCTTTCACTTTGCCCTGTGAATGGGGCTTTGGTCATCTTGCCCAACAAACATGACTCACATGTCTCATATGATTCAAAATCAAATGAGTCCAAGAGTCCATCCTTATGGAGCTTGGATATGCGGGTCTCATTTATATGGCCCAAGCGACAGTGCCAGAGATAGGTCGGGTTTGAATCATTTAATCTGACCTTCTTGGTATTCACATTATAGATTGGATCTTCGAGGTCTAGAACATACAACCCATTGCTAAGTTGAGCACTACCATAAAAGATTTCATTCAAATAAATAGAACAACATTTGTCCTTTATTATAAATGAAAAACCTTTCTTGTCCAAACAAGAAACAGAAATCAAATTTCTACTAATAGTAGGCACAAAGTAGCAGTTGTCTAATTCTAAAACTAATCCACTAGGTAAAGTGAGAACATAAGTCCCTACGGCTAAGGCAGCAACCCTTGCTCCATTTCCAACACGTAGGTCCACTTCACCTCGGGCCAATCTTCTACTTCTACTTAGATCCTGCACATTTGCACAAATGTGAGATCCACATCCAGTATCCAATACCCAAGATGAGGAAGTAGAAAAGTTAGCCTCTATAACAAAAATACCTGAAGTGGAAGTCTTACTTCCCTTTTCCTTAGCAAGTTCTTCAAGATAGAGCTTGCAATTGCGCTTCCAGTGTCCAGGTTGCTTACAATGGAAGCACTCCCCTTCCTTTGCCACACCACCCTTTGGTTTCAGTGCAGCTGAAGAAGAATTAGCATTGGACTTTCCATTAGCTTTATCCTTCTTCTTGTTGGCTTTTCCCTTTCCCTTGCCCTTTTGAACCATCAAAATGGGCTTAGCCTTCTTAAGGTTTTGCTCAGCAGTTCTCAACATGTTGAGCAATTCAGGGAGGGACTTGTCAAGGTCGTTCATGTTATAGTTCATGACGAACTGACTGTAGCTTTCAGGCAACGATTGCAAGACTACATCAATAGCCAACTCTTTCTGAAGAGCAAATCCCAAATTCTCAAGATTCTCAATGTACCCAATCATCTTGAGCACATGAGGACCCACGGGACTTCCCTCAGACATCTTGCACTGAAACAATGCCTTAGAGGTCTCAAACCTCTCATGCCTAGCTTGCTCTTGGAAAAGCATTTTGAGATGTTCGATCATATCGAACGCCCCCATGTTCTCATGTTGCTTCTGAAGCTCAGATTCCATGGTAATAAGCATGAGGCATGCAACATCCAAAGCATCATCAGAATGCCTCTTGTGAGCATCCCTTTCAGCTCTTGGAGCAGTGGCAGCAGGCTCATTCGGAATGGGCTGCTCTAGGACATAAGCCTTTCTCTCTTGCTTGAGGACTATCCTCAAGTTTCGGTACCATTTGAGAAAGTTGGTCCCATTCAGTTTTTCCTTCTCAAGGATCGATCGCAACGAAAGTGTCGATGTGTTTTGTGCCATGGTTATCTACAACAGTAAATATGCAGTGTAAGAGTCATGTATTTTAATTCATTTAATAAGGACTTTTATTAAACGATACTCCCACTATTTTCCTCAAAATAATAACCCTCGATATTATTTCGGAACACCTCGGCGCTAAGGTATTCTAGTGGGCCAAGATCCATATTTGACCACAACCTGAGTCAGCTTTGGCTTTTCTCTCAAGTTACAGCTATTTAGGTAGGCAACTCCTTGCCAATTGCATCTTATGCAACTCTTGGATAGTTGGGTGAACAACACTTGTCCAAGCTCATCTCATGAGCTTAAGCCCAACTCTATGCCTCTAAGTCCCTAATCCTATTAGGATGACTTAGTTAAGTCAGACCCAAAGTTAGCAATTTGGATATCACTATTATCCCATCGCGCCTTACCAAGATGAACATAGGTGCTTTGCTTTGGCAAACCCACCTAATGTTGATCAAAGTCTTGACGAGTGCCAACATTTGGAAGGCATCACATTTAATGACTTAATATTTGTTTGAGGGATTTTTTTCTTTTGATCTCACCAATTTGTTATCTCCGGTTGTCTTATACATGCATCACATACAAATATAAAACATGCATCTCATGCTTACAAGAAAATAAATGTGACATGGTTATAGCCCAAACTATGCGATATTCTCAAGCCAATGAGAATATCATAAAAGCCTAAGAAAAGAAAAGAGTCTTCACAAGCTCCTTCTCTTCCTTTCTTGGTTGCCCTTTTGTTGTCACCTCCTTGGACATACCACCTTGGATGATCCTTGGACATACCACCTTGGATGATCCCATAATGTACCATTACATCAATAATAGAAACCTCGAGTTACATTCGAGGGGAGTAAGGTGAGAAGAGAATGTACAATGAGAGTGATAAGAAAAGGCACGACTCGCAGGCCGTATTTACAAGTACAACCAATCAAGGGCTATAACCATGCACCATGCTTCAAACACCAATCAGCATATCATGTCAAATCTCATTCAACAAAGATGCATGCCAATTTTCACGTGTTGATTAACCAGTTTTTATTTATGTGGCGCTTCGCATACGGCGGTCCCGCTGGCCGGTCAGTGGGCGGTGGTTCCGCTGACCGGTCAGCGGACGAGGTCAAGGGGAGCCGCCCTTGCGGGGGGCGTGGGGGGCAGCGCCCCCCTGCGCAAAAAATTTTCTTACAATTGCTTAGCCCGAAATCTTCTATTTCGAGCAAGTAGGCACCCGAGACTCCTCCATTCGAGCCACCAAAAATACCTTACTTTCGGTGCCCGAACAGGCCGAATCCGAACCAAGCTAGGGTTTTTGCAACTATTGCAAGAATCCTAATCCATATAGGTATCTCATACCATTCAATTTCGGGTTAATCTCATTAACCAATTTGTGTCGTTTCTTCATATATCTCATATGTTCATTACGAGTTCCAGTTTCATGCATCATGAATCAATCTAATTAATCATGGCCGAAAAGCAACCGAACACATAGCATCATGCGATTCAACACTCAATCCCGATTTAGGGTTTCACCAGTAGCTCTGATACCACTGTTGGGTTTCGGGAGCCAAACAGCGCAGCGGAATTTAACCGAAACCCTCTAGGATCCAAGTGAAACGGGGTAAACCGGGTGTTCGAAAATTTTCATACCTAATTTTCAGTTGAGATCTCTCACTCAACTGTAGAGTCGAATCACAAAACCTGAACAGTTGACGTGTTCAGGCTCTCTATGGTATCCACACGAGCCTCTCGGGATCACCACGCTTCCACCACGTCCCGGCAGATGCGTTTCTCTTGCGCTCGCAGTGCTAGCTTGCGTCCTCCAAGGAATTGCAAGAGAAGAGTGTGGCTGTCCTTTTTGGAGGCTAGGGCAAGGAGACCTGCGAATTTCTCACTTAAAAGTTGTATTTATAGTGAGACTCAACTTCCAGGCCTAATGGGTTTCAAAGCCCTAATCCAATTAGGATTTAATTTCGGGCTTAATAATGGCTCAACTCTTTGGCCCATTATTAATACAAAATTAATGTGAAACCATAACCCAAATAATTAGCCCATGCACTTTAATGATCCAAATAGCTCTATGTGTGCGACCCAATAGGCTCTTGCCATGTTGGCAATGATCATAAATCACATTTATGATCATAAGCAATGAGCGGTGTCTAGCAACACATCATTGCTACCCAAGTGACAAGATTGTCGGTGATTCGACTAAACCTTTATGATCATCACCGATATATGCCATTGTCCCTTTGTCCAAGATATCAAGACTAAGCACGAGACATGGAATGTGTCACTCTCGTATAGCCCAATCTTTGGTTTCTTGATTACCGAGTAGACCAACTTAAACTAATGACATTGACTTCATATATCAACTCATCCGAGCATGGCCATGCATTCTCTAAGTCTCACTCTATCAAGGGGCCCGAAGATATCACTCCCGTTACATAGGAGGGACAAATCCCATCTTGATCATACAAATCCCTCCGCATGATATGTGACATACCCAATGACCTCCTTCAAGTTCACTCAGTTACGAGCAACAAAGGAAAGTATCAAAGTATGTGACTCACATGTAGGGAACCTTGATGATCTTAGGTCGAAGGACTACATATACCATGATCACTATGAGAATCACTTATGACACTCATATAACGATCCATGTAGTGTTCTCATGGTGGGTCGGTCCAGTACACAAGTTCTCCAACTTGTACCCATATGTAGACTACATATCTCATATTAGTCTCCACATATGCTAGTCATTATGTATTATTGCAACCCGCTCCACAATAATACTAGACTAGGGATGTTTAAGAATATCATTATTCTAGGGTTACAATTATGTTTATTACGTTACGCAGAAACAAAACAACAAACAAAATTGCTGGATTAATGCCTAAATAAAATATCATGACTGAATGTGCAAAAATACAATCATCTCATGATTGGCTTTTTGGGCACAACACTAACAGTACCTCCTAAAGGTCGACGTACCGGAGAAACGGCGTCAAAAGGGGCCAAAATTTCCTGACGGCGAAGTTCATCACCGGAGGAGAAATCACAATCCCCCTGTCGCCGAAGTTATTCCTCGAAAAGGAGGAGTCGTTCTCCGTTGCTAGAGGTCTCTAGGCAGAGAGAAGAGCCTAGCGCCACCATCCTCGTGGAAAAGATCCTAGAGAGGTTGGAGAAAGTGGAAAGGCAGATGGCTCAAAAGCCTGTCTGGTCAAGGTTGTCAGAAACCTTTATTGGAGAAGAGTCACCTTTCATCCGAGCGATAGTTGAGGCACCTATGCCAAGTGACTTCTGGGTGCCACGCTTGGAGACGTACGATGGGCAAAGTGACCCCCAAGCCTACCTAACCAAGTACATGCGGAGTATGGTGTTACACGGTGCTGATGATGCTACCCTTTGCAAGTGCTTTGAGGTAACCCTCTCCGGCCCGGCAACCGTGTGGTACAACTCCCTCGCCCCTGGAACTATAATGAGTTTCCAAGAGCTGTCCACGATGTTTACGCAGCAGTTCATCAACAGTAGGCCGACAGTGAAGATGCCGGTTCAAATGTTCGACATTGCACAAAGAAACAGAGAGATTATTCGCGACTATGTCGAAAGATTTAACCGAGAGGCCTTGAGCGTGCCGAACTTCCGCCCTGAAATACGCATCCTTGCCATGATACGAGGGCTTCGGCGAGACTCGCAACTCTTTTACGAGTTCTCGAAGGACCCTCCGGACACCCTCGGCGAGTTCTACCGAAGGGCCAGCAGCATATGACGGCTGAAGAGCTGAGGATGTGGGGACCCAAGTCTGATGGCCATCAGCCTAAAGGACAAAGTCACCAAAATCGCTATTCTGTCGAGGGCGGAGGAAGACCTAGGAAGCAGAAGGGGAAAAAACCCATGTCGTTCACCCCCCTAAACACCTCCAAAACAAACATACTGCTGGCCATGGAAAGGCAGGGCAATCCAATCCAGCGTCCAAAGGCCATGACTTCAGAAAACAAGAAAAATATGAAGAAATTCTGCCAGTTCTATCTCGACCATGGGCATGACACGGAGGATTGTTTCCAGTTGAGGAAGTACATCGAGTCTCTCATAAAGCAGGGCCAACTTCGGCGCTACCTGCGGATGCCCTCACTGAAGGGGATGAGGGAAGAATAGAGGAAAGAAGATGATGACTATGATTCCGACAGACGTCGGGATCGAAGTCCCAAGAGGCATCTACCACGACCAGCAGGAGTAATCCAGACAATCACTACGGGGATACCATCGGCTGAAAGGAAAAGAAAGATGAGGGAAATCTCGGTCATGGAGTTCAGTCACCAACCGAACAAGCTTGTTCAGAAGGGTGGATCCACCGTGATGTTTCCTCACGACGACCCACTCCTCATCATGGCGAGGATAGGAAGTTGGGATGTTAAGAGAGTACTCATTGACGATGGTTCCAACATCGACGTCTTATTCTCCCATTTGCTGCCAAGTTTGGGTATCACAAAAGGCGATATCAAGCCTGTCACCTCCCCTACCTTCAGGGTAGGTTCGTCCGAACTACCTATCTCGAATGGATCAACCTGTCTTTGATGCTGAGAGGAACTTCGTCACAAAACAAAGATGAGCTCTTTGCTTCAACAATGACAATGTTCATCATCATAGATGTCCCTTCATCATATAATGCAATCCTCGGGAGGCAGATGCAAAGAAATCTCCATATCCGTCCAGATGTGAAATACTTAACTGTCACATTCGCAACAAGAGATGGGGATGCCGAGATCTTCATCGATCAAGCAGAAGTAAGGAAGGTCTTTGTAAAGGCAAGACAGGGCCCAGGAAAGATCCACATATAGAATTCGGGAACGAAGGCCATGCTCGGAGAAGAGGCAAAGGGAGAAGAAACAGTAGACCTCAAAAAAATAAAAACAGAAGATATGGAACTTGTTCCAGGCCGAAGTATCCGAGTGGGGAAGAAACTGGCCGAAGGTGACAAAGGAAAACTTGTATCTTTTCTGTTAATAAACAAAGATCTGTTTGCCTACTCGTCGAAGGACATGCCTGGGGTAAACCCTTGCATAATCCAACATAGTCTTAAGGTGCGCCCAGAGGCAAAGCCCGTTCGACAAAAAAAGTGAAGCCTCTCGGCACATAAGAACAACTTCATCAAAACCGAAGTACAATGCTTAATGGAAGTAGGCGTAATAAGGGAAGTCAAGTACCCCGAATGGCTTAGCAATGTTGTCATTGCTATGAAAGAAGGGAGTGATAAGCTCCGAATGTACATCGATTTCCGAAACATAAACGATGCTTGCCCTAAGGATTCTTATCCTTTACCACCAATAGATCAGTTGATGGACTCTACTGTTGAATACGGCCTACTTAGTTTCTTTGATGCTTTCAGTGGATACCACCAAATTCTGATGGATCCCGAAGATGAGGAGAAAACTGCTTTCATCACCGAAGTAGGAACTTACTGTTATGTTAGAATGCCCTTCGGTCTAAAGAATGCTGGTGGCACATACCAAAGGCTAATGAACAAGGTGTTCGACACCCAGATCGGGAGGAATATGGAAGTATATGTCGATGATATAATAGTTAAGAGCAAATTGCCTAGCGGTCATATCGAAAACTTAACTAAAACATTCCACCAACTTCAGAAATTTGGCATTCGTCTAAACCCGGAGAAGTGTGTGTTCGGAGTAAATGCAGGCAGGTTCCTCGGATTCATGGTGTCGGAAAGAGGAATCGATGCCAATCCAAAAATAGTCAAGGCCCTGCTGGGATTCCGAACTCCCACAACAATCAAGGATGTGCAAAAGCTGACGGGGAGAATCACTTCTCTTAGTAGGTTCATCTCCAGATATGGGGATCAGTGTCGACCATTCTTCAAAGTGCTCACTAAAGCCGCAAAAAATGACAGTACCTTCGGTGTTGAAGAGCACCTTTGGAGCGAAGATTGCCAAAAAGCTTGGGATGAGCTGAAAACCTACTTAACCCACCTGCCGACACTTCGGCAGCCGAAGGATAGAGAACCCCTCATCCTTTACCTCGCCGTCAGTGAAAAAGCAGTAAGTTCGGTACTTGTAAAAGAAGAGGGAGAGAGACAGTGACCGGTATACTATGTAAGCAAATCACTACATGGAGCCGAGGTCAGGTACCCTCTTCTACAAAAGGCCATCTATGCCTTAGTACAGGCAAGTAGAAGGTTACGAGCTTACTTCCAAGCACACCCTATTAGTGTCCGAAGTAACCTACCTCTTCGGGATATCATGAAGATGGTTGATCACTCGGGAAGACTGTCAAAATAGTGCATTGAGCTCGGTGAATATGACATCACCTATGAGCCAAGAAAGGCTATAAAGGCCCGAGCATTGGCAGACTTCATTGCCGAGGTCCCAAAAACCGGAGATACCTTGGAGGAGCTTGTAAAAGATGAACCTGAGTGGACGCTATTTGTCGATGGAGCTTCGGGTTCTGAACACCAGGGAGCTGAAGTAGTTCTCCGAAGTCCTAAAGGAATGGAGGCCACAAAGGCTATCAAATTCGGGTTCAATGTTACCAACAATATCGCCGAATATGAAGCCTTCATAGCAGGCTTACGGGTAGGAAAGAGGGTGGGCGTAAGAAATCTAAAGGCTCGCAGAGATTCTCAGCTAGTGGTCCGACAGATGGCAGGAGAATATGGCGTAAAGGATCCAACCTTGGCAAAATATCACAACCTCATCAAAGAACTCATCCAAGAATTTGACACAGTGCACATAGAAAATGTACCTCGGCGAGATAACATGGAGGCTGATGCACTGGCCAAGTCAAGAGAGTCAACAGAAGTACTGCACCATCCGAGTATAGCGGTAATCTGCGTAACAACCACAGGAAAAGAGTGGAAGGACCCTATCAAAAAATACCTCTCAACCTCGGAACTCCCCAAGGACTCCCTCGAAGCAGCCAAAGTGCTAAAACGATCAGGAAGATACTTCTTGATAGGGGAAGAGCTGCATCGACAAGGATACGCCACCCCATTACAGAGGTGTATCAATGAAGAGGATGTCAAAGCGATCCTCAAAGAAGTCCATGAGGGAGCCTGTGGTTCACACATAGGAACCGATGCCCTTGCTAGAGTCTTCCTTTAGCAAGGGTATTTCTGGCCCACTCTGAGGAAGGACGCAAGGTAGTTCGTCCAAAAGTGTGATAATTGCCAAAGGCACACTCCTATCCAGAGACTACCCTCAGAGGAGATAACTTCGGCCAACTATCCTTGTTCCTTCGCCGTATGGGGCATTGACCTCATTGGGCCTCTGCCGACTACTCCTGGAGGGTCAAATTTTGTGTAGTTACCATAGACTACTTCACCAAATGGATCGAGGCAGAGCCCTTAGCAGCGATATCGCCAAATGATATACAGAGATTCGTCTGGAAAAGCATCATATGCAGATTCGGCATCCCTAGGGTAATAGTAAATGATAACGGCTCCCAATTCACCGATAAAGGGTTCCAGGAATTCATTACCGACCTCAGAACTAAACTGCACTTCGCCCCGGTAGCCCATCCTCAAAGCAATGGGCAGGTTGAAGTGTCCAACAGAACAATAAAGGATGGCCTAAAGAAGAGGCTAAAAAAAGCAAAGGGAAAATGGCCATGAAAGCTCCCAAGCGTGTTATGGAACTACCAAACCACCCCGAGGAGAGCCACGGGTGAAACACCCTTCTCACTCGTATTTAGTTCAGAGGCCATTATTCCCAAAGAAATCATCTAGCCATCGGTTAGGGTATAGGTGTTCGATGAAGAAGGAAACAACCTTGGATTAAGGACCAAATTGGACCTTATTGACAACCATAGAGAAACAGCCAAGCTAAGAAGAAAAGTTTTCCAGCAGAGAGTAGACGTTGCTACCAACTTACATGTAAAATGGAAATGAATAAAAAAAGGAGAGCTCGTTCTCCGAAAAGCAGAGTTCAGACCCTGATGGTCATTGCATGAAGCACTTCGCCCAAACTAGGAGGGGCCCTATTTGGTTCTCGAAGAAATACGACTGGGAGTGTACAAGCTCGGTGGCACTGAGGGTGGAGAATTGAAAAATACATGGCATTCAGATTCTTTAAGAAGATTCTATACTTAGAATTTTCTAAGGAAAAGGAAAAATTGTATTATTTTCCCTATAGGTAATTAACCGAACATGGTGTAATAAGACTTCTTCTGAAAGGCATCTGAGCAAATAAATTTTGAACATAACTGCTCCCAAATAACGACAACACCCGATGATTAGCCAGATTTCCGATCATGGGTATGCCGAAGCGATAAGCTCATAAAAATGACCAGCCTTTGGCAATCATACGACAATAGTGGGTACCAAAGGCGTTTATCCCCTAAAGTGCCTAGATGGACACTTAGAAAAAATTTTAGTCATGCGAAAACACCAAGGAAGCATGACCGAAGATAGTTGTTCCTGAAGATAGGTGTTTCCCTCGGTCGAACGAAGTTCCCGAAGAAGAATTTCCCCAAATACGTGCCTGGAACTTGGAAAAATTTTCGGCAACAAACGCTATGAATGCTGAATCTGGTCATCCGAGCGTGTATATTGTCGAACCATACCTTTGTATATAGATCGTTGATCAGTCATGATTCGAACAAAGGTTAAGTTTCACAAAAACGGTGCTTTCCTAAGAAGTACTAACCAAATACAACAGAGTTTGAAGAAAGCAAATTTTATTAACTTCGGTAAAAGAATACTAGAGATGGATTACATAAGGGAAAGAAGAAAAAGGAGGCCTATTCGCGATCCTGGGCATCCGCCGTTTCCTCACCATCCTCAGCCTCCAAACTTTCGAAATCTTTATCACTAGATCTGGGAGCCGAAGGTGGAATAGCAGGGAGGTTGAGGAACTTCGCCTTTGACCACTGCCAAGATGGCCATTCGGGGATGTCCTGGGCCACCAAGAAGGAGAGGTCGAGATCCGAAAATCTTGATAAGACTTGGTAACGGGCGAGGCAAAAGCCGTCCTAATAAGACCTTTTCGTTGCTTGGTCAGACTTCGTCTTCTCTACGTCCAAATCCTCCAGATTTTGCCGAAGCTCCACGATCTCCTTCTCCAGCTTCTTCTTCTTCTTCTTTCCTTCCTTCTTCAACCCTTTAACCTTGACCTGAACCTTGGAGTTGAGATCGAAGGCCTTCGCTACTTGGGTAACAGCGTCGTCTCTCTCCTTCTGAAGAACCTCGTTGGCCGAGGTTATGGCTATCAACTTCACTCCGAGGTTTAACATCTTCGAAGAAAAGTCTTGGATAAGCTCCCCTTGGCTTTTGAGCATATCTTCTCGAAGATTGGCCAGATCCTCATTGGCTATCTTATTTAGCTCTCCGTACTTAATGACAGAGCTAGCCAATAGTTCCTTGGCCTTCACTAGAGACTCCTCAGAACGAGTTCGGACTGAAGTTTGCTTGGTTGCCCAGGCCCGATAGTACCCCATGTACGCCAAGAGCTGTAAAAGAGAGATCCTAAGTAAGGAGCATAAGGCAAACGAAAAAAAAAATCACAAAGTATCGTGTGAGTTTACGTAGGCAGCCTGCTCGGTCATCTTCGCAGAGAGGATCTCCTCATTCGGGCACTCTTCAGTCAGAGACTGAAAAGTAGCGTGAGTGATAACCCCAGTCACCATTTGAAGAGCCATCTTCTAGCTATCCTAGGAGAACAAGTTCATGTCTTCCGTGAACAACTAGAAGGGCTCCATTGGGGTCTTTCCCTTTGGGATTTTGGTGTCCCTAATGGCCTTCTTTCGGGCATGATCTTCCATCCAGGGAGCCTGCACTACTTCGCTTGCAAAGTCCCGTTGAAGTTCCATCAGTACGTTATCCCTTAGCCACTCGTCTATAAGATCTAAAACACCAAAAATTCCTAAACTCATAGAAGAATGACTAAGGGACAAACTTGGTGGAAGTTCCGCGTTATCGCGATCGAAGTTGCTGACTTCAAAGACCTCGTTGGGGACGTTTTTGCCTTTACTTTTTCAGTGCTCATCTAGCTCCTCTGCCGAAAACGCCCCAACCGAGGTCCCCAAAGTCTTTGCCGCAATACTTTAGTTAAGGGGAGTGGAATGGATGACTGGTTCTGAGGGTGGATCCTCCCAAACATGGGTTTGGTCTTCAGTCCCCATGTCGTCTTCGGGAGGTGGAGGAATAAGGTCCTCCTTCGTTTTCTTTGACCTCAGAACCGAAGATGATCCCTTAGATGGCTTCTTTCTCTTCGCCGCCACTTTCTTCCAGGTCTGCTCCCTCTTCTCGGCCTGGCCAAGGAAGAGGGACTTGTAGAAAATGGCAGATTTGTCACCCATCTCTGCAAAAAGAAGAATATCAGTGTAAGTACGCATAGAGAGAGAGATGAAAAATTTGGAAAGTAACTTACTCTTTTTAAGGGCCGAGTACGTGAGTTCGCCCCGAAGGAGCATTACCAACCAAAAATTCTTCCCGTCAAAAAGAGGTTGCGGCATGTTCAGGTCGGTAATGTGCTCCTTGATTACCCCCAGTTCCCAAAGGACCTCTTTGGTCATTAAGTTCCATCTGATGGGAAACGGGTACAGGGAATGAGGGGAACCTCGGGGTCAGCCCGAATACGGCTATCGAACTCCTCGAACTGGGCCTCCAATTCTAAGGTTAGCAGTTTCCGGGGGTCAACTACATCTATAGGCAGTGTCCCCCACACTCAGTTGGTTGGAATGTGCCCCCACTGGTCAACCACCTTCAGGAAGAAGAACTTCCTCTGCCACCCTCGCTAACTATCCTTCATGTTGAAGGTAAATGTAAACTTCTTACTCCCAAAACCCCGAGGAAGCAGAAAATAAAAGCCACCCTTCGGGATGGGGTGGAGTTTGTAGTATTGCATGAAAAAAATAAAGTGAGGTTTTATCTTAAAAACCCCACACATGCAAAGGAAAGCATTGAAGTAGGAGTAAAAGTTGGGAGGAAGCTGATTCACGGCTATGCCATGGAATTGGCAAAAGTCGCAAATCATTTTCAGCAGAGGAAACCAAAGTTCGGCCTTCAGTTGGGCCTAAAAAATGGTCACCTCATCCGGATTATTCATGTAACTGAACAGGCCAGGAGTAGGGAGCCTAATAACTGAGTAAGAAGGGAGAAAGAATTTAGTTGCCCACTTCGCCAACTTCACCGAAGTGGTACAACTCGGATGAGAATTAAGAGGAAGCCAGCTCTCGGGGACAGTTTGAACAGACATGAGCGGAACGGGGGAAGACATTTGGAAGAGAGAAACCTAACTTCAGAAAGGCTAAAAGAAAAGAAGGAAACAATGCCGAAGAACGACTTCGAAAAAGAAGAAAAGGCTATAAAAATAAAAAATCGATGGACTTCGGGAAGGAAAACTCACCAAAACTTTTGCCGAAGTAGGGATTTCTGGATGCCGTCGTGAAAACTTACCGGAAATCGCACCACCGCAGGAAAAAGGGAGAAAATTTGAGAGCAGAAGAGAGCAAGAAAGCGTAAGTGTGAAAAAACTAATGAGGAAGGGGGGATTTATAGGCCGAAGGAGGGAGGCGAAGCGTCGCCATAATTTCCCCTCGAAGGCGAAGAGGCACGTCCGATGAAACGGATGCGACCATTCCCCAGTGACCAGGTGACACGTGTCACCCAGTGCAGGAAATGAGGGCACGCCCCTAACAACTGTCAGACTTAGGCCCTTTCCAAGAAAACGCGTCAAGTAGACATGACGATCCATTAACAGCCATTAAAAAACCTGGAATTGACACACTTTGACTAAAGAAACAACCTTGGGAACACCAGACACCTCTCTCGAAGGGATAAATGCCATTATTTTGGTAAGAACTGATGTCCTGGATCAAAGTGACTCTCATCCGAAAAGGGTGACCCTGGCCATTTCGAGGTCCGGACAGGCCTCTGAAGGGTTCCACGATTGGCTCTCGAAAGCTCAAAAGCCGAAGACATATCTTCGGCTCTCCAAGGAGGGCATGTGATAGCCAAAGGGCTATTACCCTCTGAACTCCTAAGCTCTGATGTGCACCACCCTCGATAAAAGTCAAGCACCACCCTCGGATCGGACGAGCGGCAACCTCAGAAAAAGAGGGTGCGCAGTCCTTGACCTTCTAACCTCAGTAAACCACCATTCTCGGCGAAGTAGAGCTTGTTAGGACCACCATTCTGAGCTTGGCTAAGGCCAAGAAAAATAAGAAATATACTATTAAAATACAAAAAGGACTCAATTGGGCAAGGTAGTAGTGATGAGAATGCAAATCTACAAAACTATGTGCCTTAAGTGCACGTAAATGGAAGACTATGTTGAGTTTGGCAGGAAACAAAGTTGAAAGGCTAAATTGCACACTTGAATTAGTGGTGCTAATAAAACTACAAAGTTTGAGTAGGCATTTTCGGCCATGCAAAACTATGTGAGGATTAATGGCATACTAGGCCAAATTTTGGTAAACATCAATAATGACTAGTCAAATCATGTCCCCCACTAAGGTATTAAGCATCATTACCTTAGTTTGCCTAACTAGTACTTATACAAGTACTTGGCCGGTTACTACATAGGTTTAATGGACATATATGACACTTTTGACTTGTGCTTGGCAAAGTGAGCCATGAAGTGACATAAGTGTCAAAGTGTGCATGTGTTTTAGTGGTGGAATTGTAACCGTGTGGAGGTGAGGGCTCACTTGAGCCATGCAAATTAGTTGAGGCCGAAAGCTAGCATTGGTGCTATCTTTAAACACATGTGGCTTGTATCCGGACATGCATGTTTCCATTGGTTCACTTGCCTTCATTTTGGGTTTCTTTTCCTTTGGCTGAGAGCTTGCTTTGCTTGTTTGTTCTTGGCCGTGTTCTTAAGTTCCACCAAAGTTGGTCTCAGATTCAAGCATCAAAGGAGGCAATTAAAGCTTGAGAGGAAAGAATCAAGCTTGGGAATCTTGATTTCGGCACTAGGCAACTCAATTCAAGCTTTGTTTTGAAGAAACAAGCAATGGCGGAGACGTTTCAAGCTTGGGATTAAGGTAATCCTTTGTGTTTTCCTTGAATACATGGTATTAGTTCCATGAACAAGGAGTATTAATGCCTTATTAGTGATGTGTTAGGCTAATTGAGGAAGAAACGTTTCGGCCTCAAGCTAAACCGAGGCTATTCAAGCTCAAATTGAGGTAGGGTTCACTAAACTACTTGATTGCTTGGTAGTATACCATGATTCAAGTGTTTAAAGTAGCTAAGTGATGGTTAAATTTGCTAAATGACCTTAGTTACTTGATGGGCTATTGAGATTGATTCGGTTATGGTTGTTAATTAGCTAATTGACTATGGACATGTGCTAGAAATGCTAGTGAATGTGGCCATTTTGCTAGGCATTTCGGAGCTCTAGTGGAAGTGGAGATTATGGTGATGTTTTCTGTGCAAAAGTGCACAATGGCACATGTTATGGTACTTGGCCGAATGGTCATTGTGGTGTGTGTGTGTGTTCATTGTGTGCTTGAGTGATTCTTTATGCTTGCTAACCATTTACTTATTATTGTGGCTTATATGTCTCGGGTTTGTTAGCATGTATATATATATGTTGTGTTTTTGTTGTCTTTGTGTCTTATTTTGCAGGTTATTATGAGCAGATGGAGGTTAAGCCTTGAGTTGTGTACTCGACTTAACTAAATAAACTCTTTAATGAGTTGGTATTGAAAGTGAACTCTACTGAGTATTTATACTCATTGCCCATACATTTGTTTTTCAGGAAAGCACATTCGGCCTGAGTAGTAGTTGCTTGAGTTGTACTAGTGTGTTTGTGCTAGTTTTGCTTGTATATCAAGGTATGTACCAATGTGTGCTTGGCTTGATAGTTTTGTGCATTACAAGTCTTACTTTTTAAGTTGGCTGAGACTTATATCTTAAGATTGTGCAAGCTTTGTAGAGTGGGACTTGTCTAGGTGGGCAGCTATGGATATGTGGACACTTGCTCTGATCATAGTTTTCATTTTTATGACCATGAACATGGCCATAGGTTTGGTTCTGCAGTGTGTCTTGTTGTATGGCATACTTAAGGTTCTGTTTGAGCACTAGGTGCTTTGGGTTGTAACATAACTTAGTATTGAAGACTTTGGAATCATGGCATGTAGCCATGTATGTGTACTAGGTATACTACTTTTGTTGTACATGTTTATGTAGTCTTGGTTGTCTAGCTATTTTGTGGTACATGGAGTACCTTGGTAGGCCAAGTTATGTTTGCACTTTTGGAATGGTTTTGGACTTGTATATGATGAATGCTTATGGGCTTATGTATGTTTTAGCATGAATGAGATGTATGTTCATCTTGTGAACCTCCTTTGTTCTTTTATGGCCGAGAGGTACATGTGCATTCAAACATGAGTTTTCAAACTAAATGACTACCTTGGGCTTCTTGGTTGCCATTCTAAAATAGCACACTTGATTGCACACAATTTAGACACTTAAATTTCAGTAAGTGTTTGCCTTGCTTGTCATGCAAGTATTTTATTAAAGCCTTGCTTGTTTTGCAAGTTAGTGGTATTGGGCCTTACTTCTGCTGCAAGTAACTATTTGGGTTATCCATAAGCCTCATGGGCCACCTCCCAGGCTAACACCTTAAGAAAATAAGACTTGAGGTTAGGAAACATTAGTTGGCCGAATTAAAAAGTTGGTAAATGAACCTTGGTTGGGTGTTGTATATATTAGAGTGTTTGGGCCAGGGCCTGTGCAAGGTGTGACAGAGCTTCTCCCGAAGGTGCCCCGCTTCGCCGAAATACTCATCATGACAGCCCTCGGTGGTGATATTTAGCCGAAGGGGGCCTCCTACTCCGAAGGGGTCTCGTTCCTCGAGGGGGTCTTACGAAAATAAGACAAAAACGGTTACGGAGCTTCTGACATAGAGACCTCGCACACGCCCCTGACACACAGACCTCCCACGGCTTTGTCTCCTGGACAGAACAGCTTATCGCCAACTGAAGGTCCTCCATCCCCGAAGATACGGATCACATCCGACCGAACACGTGTCATGATCTGAGCGAACTATGTCAAACGGACTCCTCCCAATGCTTTCCTATAAATACTTAGAGAATAACCTTGGTAGGGACAACTCTCTCCACTCCTTTACTCTCTACTCTCTGCTCCTTACTCACCAAATACTTATTTGGGCGTCGAGGCTCCTCCCCCGAAAACACATTCCAGGGAGCTCCTAACCCCTGTTATTTTGAGCATTTCAGGCATTCTCACACCGGAAGCCCCTACTTCAGGTCATCATATTGTACAACGAAGATGCCGACGGGCATCACATATAGAGTAATAGAATAATGAAATCATCATCAGAGAATTTCTACACAAACACACAGTGATCTGAAGTAGTCTTCTTATAGCTTTGCTCCCCCATAATTAAGTCAAACTTTTTATACTACTGCTTGGGTGCCTACTTTAAACAATACAAGCTTTTTTTTAGCTTGCAAACATAATCCTATTTTCTTTTCACTTTGAAACCCTCTAGTTGTTCCATATATATTTCTTTTTCTAAGTCAGCATAGTTTTTGCATCCATCTACTCAATTTCCAAGTTAAGACTTACTGCAAGTCCTAGAATTGTACGGATGGGTGTCATTTTCACAACTGGTGAAAAAATCTCATCAAAGTGAATACCTTTCATTTGGCTGAAACCCTTTACAACTAATTTGACTTTGAACTATGGTTGTGAATTTGATTCCTTAAACTCGATTTTGAATACCCATTTGTTTTTCAAAGCCCCTTTATCTCTAGGTAACTTCACCAACTCAAATATCTTATTCTCATGCAAAGATTTCATTTCTTCTTGCATGGCATCAATCCACTTTTCCTTGTGTTCATCATCCATAGCTTTTTCAAAGCTCTTTGGTTCTCCCCCGTTAGTCAATAACACATACCCATTTTTAGGATATCTAGTAGAGTGTTGTCTGACTCTATTAGATCTCTTTAAAATTGGAGAACCCACTAGTGCTAGTGGTTGTTGATGAACACCATCATTATTGGCATTAGTAGGTTTACTCTTAATGGGAGTGTCATGATCACCTTCCTCTGGTTGATCATTTTATATGTCATCTTTAAACCGTATTTATATCGCCATTGGAGGAATCAGCTGTAAGTCTATTGAACTATCATTGGATCTTAAAGCATTCTTCTTAGCTTTTTCAATGTTCTTAATGATCTGATCTCTAACAAACACAGCATCATGATTTCTAACAAGCTTTTTGGTGGTTGAATCATAAAATCTATAGCTAACCTGATCATGGCCATAACCAATAAACACATATTGTCATGTCTTGACATCAAGTTTAAACCTCTCATCCTCGGGATATGTACATAGGCTTTGCAGCCAAACACTCGCAGATGGTCATAAGAGACATCATTTCCTAACCATACTTTTTTTGGAACATCATATTGTAGAAGGACACATGATGAAAGATTCAACACATGAGTAGCTATTAGCAATGCTTCACCTTAAAACATCTAAGGTAATTTTACATGTGAGAGTACACATCTCACTATCTTCTTTAAAGTCCTATTCATCTTCTCAGCTAAACCATTTAGCTACGGTGTCTTAGGAGGTGTTGTTTATTGTCGAATACCATGCTCTTTACAGTAAGCATAGAATGGTTCAATGTATTCCATTGTTTGTTCGAATGCACTTAAGCTTTTTACTGGTTTTGCCTCTCAACTAGGGTTAGAAATTTCTTCAAAACGTCTAACGACTGATCTTTTGACTTTAGAATGTATACCCATGTCTTTTGAGAATGATCATAAATGAAAGTCACCAAATATCGAGCACCACTACGTGACTTTGGTATTGGCCCACATAGATTTGAATGTACCAGATCTAAGACATGCTTCATTTTGGAAGGAGGAGAATTCTTGAAAGACACTCTATTTTGTTTTCCTACCAGACAATCAACACATTTTTTTAAATGAACCTGATTTAGTCCTTGTAACGTCTTCTTTCTGATAAGACGGGTTATACTTTTCTCACTCATGTGACCTAGTTGTTTATACTATAACTCCACTGTACTATCATTCTCCATTACAGTCATAGCATCCTGGGATAGCTTTGCCTGCATCATGTACAACTTTAAGTTCTTTGTTCCTTTGGCCACCACCATGGTTCCTTTAGTCAGCTTCCACCGACTATTAAAAAAGGTATTACAGTAACCTTCATCATCAAGTCTGCTTGTTTAAATTAGATTCAGGCACAAATCTAGAACATGTCTGACATCTTGTAGGACTACCCATGTACCATTTTGAGTCTATCCCATTATCTTGCAACTTGCAAGAGACCCTGACTTCTCATTCTCACAACACCAAAATTGTCAGGTATGTAAGATGAGAAAAGTTCTTTCTGAAAAGTAACATGAATGGTAGCACCACTATTAATCACCCAGCCCATCTCATGGGTCACAAGATTGACAATATCATCTTTATGGACAATGTTGAACTTATTGGCAATATTTGCTTGTTCTTCATTACTATTGTCATCTTTCTTCAGTCTTTTGCCTTTCTTCTGATCTTGCCTAAATTTTCGGCAAAACTTCTTGATATGCCCCTTTTTCCTGTAGTAATGGCATTCAATGTTTACATATTTATTTGACCTTCCTCTATTCTTATCTCTTGGCTTTAGTCCCTTTGTCTCACTTCTTCTTCTAGAATCTGCTATAAGGAGGTATGATTCTGATGAAAAAGATCCTCGTGAGCTTCATCTCATCTTTTCATTCAAGATTCCACTTTTGACGAATTCTACATTTACTACACTATTTTGGTGCATAATTTGTAAGTAAAATTCTTAAAGTCTCCCAATAATCTGGTAAAGAGGCCAGCATTATAAGAGTGAAATACCTTGTCATCAAACTTTATGCCCATTGTGGATAACTGTTTCACAATTTCTTGCAAATCATTTAGATAATCTGCCATGGATGAACATTCCGGATATTTTATTTGAAGCAATCTTGTCAGATAAAATAATTTGTTATTACCGGTTTTTTAAGCGTACAGCTCTTCAAGCTTGTTCCACATTGTCCACGCATGAGTTTCTGTAGATATGTGGTTGTAAACATTATCTTCGACAAATTGTCAGATGAAACTACATATTTGCTCATGCTCGAATGTCCAATCTTCTTCCGATCTAACTTCCAGTTTGGTTGTACCAAACACGGGCAAGTGCATCTTCATCACATATAAGGGATCCTTCATCTTGCTTTTCCATATGTGGTAACTCGAGCTATTCAGATTAATCATTTTGCTGATCTTGGCCTCCATGATGCTAATAAATACCCAGTATTAAGTAAAAATAATGAATAATAATCTAATTTATTTTCTAATGTGGAGGGATCCATGTTTTAGTGGCAATCACGGATTAAATGATAGGTAGATAAAAACACCGGGCCTGGCTCTGATACCAGTTGTTGGGATCGCATAGGGAGTGATAACTTCGAGGGTCATATGATTAGTAAAATGACATTAGCAAATTTATATGGTTCATCCTTAATTTTAGGGTTATGTCCACGAGACAAATTTTGAGATTTTTTTTACTATAAAAATAATATACTTACAAAGAGAAAATCTTTAGATAAAAAATTCTAAAGATATGAGATAAATAAAAAATAATGTCACTTAAATATTTTTCAAATACCGCAAAAAATTATCTCACTATTTTATCTAAAAAAAAAAAACCTCTCTTTCTCAAATTAGTTTTGCTCACAAAGTTGGGCAACCTACTGCTGAAACCCCATTAATTTCTGCTGCAATTTGTTGCAATTTTTCGCCAGCTCCAGCCGCAATATTGGACGACGGAGAAGTGCAACAATGGGAAAAGGAAGAAAAACGTAAGGAAGAGACCAGACAGAAAAAGGACAAATCCCACATGGGGGATGCACAAAAGTCAACAATAAGAAGGAAAAGAACAAAAAGGAAAACACCAGAAAAAGGAGAAAAATGAACCCGAGGAAATAAAGTTATAAAACTGGTCGCATCGTCCTTGTTTGGTGGTTTTGATTTGTGCTTGTTTTGGTCCACTTAAAATTCAAAAACACACACACACCATCGAGTAATCAGATGGTAGGGAGAGAAGTAAAGTGTTGTGTGTTTAGTTTTTGTTTTATTCTTTTGTCTGATTGTTTCGATTCTTGAATCGACCGTGATTTTGATTTTCATCTGTTACTCTTCTTGTGCAAAATCATTTCTTTTGGGGATTACAGATCGGGGGAGCTTCTTTGAGGGATATGGTGAGCAACAATTTGGTGCGTGGAGATGCGTTGAAGTTTTGCAATTGCAGAACTGTTGCTGGTTCAGTCTAGATGGAAGCCTTTGGATCATATGATTGAATTCGATCATTTCAATAGTTGTGGGGAGGGGGGGGGGGGGGGCAAAATAATCGAGCGAAGAAGTCTAAGGGTAAAACTTTTCCTTTTTTTTAAGGATCATTAATGAAGTGAACTTTTGAGGGTGATAAGAATAGATATTTCAAAAAGTGGGAATATAAACGTAGGCTCGACTAAACTTCAGGAAGATTTAAGTGATTTTTCCTTTCTTATAGCTTGTTTGTATACGTGATGCTGATGAATCCTTTAGAATCGTATAATAGTATATTTTATTCTCAAATAAAACTGTATCACCCACACCAGTGTTACGAAAATGCGATTATACTGAGCCCGGTGGACATAAACAATTCAGCAAGGAGTTAAACAACGAACATGAGAACATAGAGGAAAATATAACAGTAATACGAAAAATGAAGCACCAAGCCCGTATTTTTCTTGTTCGGACAAAAACTTCGATTTTTTACCGAAATTAGGACAACAAACACGTCACAATCCAATCTTTGTTGTTGCTCTGGCTGTACTTCCACGCCGGCGGGTAAAAGAAAACGCGGAAAAAGGAAATCGCAAGCTGTATCTTTGCTTCCTCCTCATCAATTGCTTGTCCCAATCGATCGGGCAAGGAGGAGGAAGCTGCAGCACAGAAGTCTGCAACTGTTCAAAAAGTGAAAAAACGGTACATATAGAGGAAGAATTGGAGCGGTGGATGCGAGAAAAGTAAGAGGTGCGAGGATTGATTAGATGGCGAGTTGGGAGAGGAAATAGGAGGATAGTGAGGGAGGGCGCGGAATGGTGGGAATTGTTTGGCTGTGAATCGATTTGGGAGTGAGAGAGGGAGAGTTTATGGGGGAAACTGGAACCCTCGTGGAAGCTTTTCGTCGCTGGCTCCATCGCCACGCCAACAAAAGCAACAACAACAACAAAAACACTTCTTCTTCCAAGACAGCTGCCGATGGCGGTTCAAATCAGGATCAGAGCGCGATCCACTTGTCATTGACTTCTGAAAAGGCGGTGGGAGGTGAAGACGATCTCCCAGTTGTTGGGGATTTTGATTTGTCTGCTCTGAAGGTTGTTAAGGTTCCCAAACGCCATTATTTCCCTGTTTCATCCATGGATTCTCACAAGAAGGTCTGGTTTTGTCGTCCCCATTTCAAACTTTGCTTCCAATTCCGGCTTTTCCGTTCTTGTTACTTTTTTCCTGTTCAATTTATCCGGCTTTTTCTTCCTCTTTGATATTTGAGTCCTTTCAAAGTTTTCTTGTTTGTTTTAAAAGTCAGGCACTTTAAAGCGCACCTTGATGCTGGATAGTAGTCTGCCAATTGGCATTGTCTTTAGTTTCCAACGTGTAAATCTGTTGAGTTTAATGCTTTAGACTGGACCATCCTAGTACCTTTACGTTTAGCTACATCATTCTTTGTTGTAAAATAAGGATTTTAAGTCAATCAAATATGGACATTGCATGAAATGGAGGAAATGGTAGAAATACCTTCCTCATTGATTTGATTTAAAGGTTTCCAAGATGAAGGATGAGGTTGCGCTCCCTTTTCTTTTACCCATTGCTCTGATATTCCTAGAGTTCAATATGACGTATCAAGAATGGTAGAGTAAACCATTGATTCTGTTTCATCTATCTGATCTAGACACTGAGGTCTAGCAAAATAATTTATCATCGTATCTGTTTTTGACAATGCTAGTAAGACAGTTGTTTAGCGTTCTTAACATTGTTCCTTACATTAAATTTCTTGTCCTCCTTTCTCATTTCTCAGTATGTATGTATGTATGTATGTATGTATATGTATATATATATATACAAGGAATGATGGTTGCTATCTCTGTGCAGGGTACACTGCAAAAAGAATTTTTTACTGAATATGGAGAGGCAAGCCGGTACCAAGTTCAAGAGGTCATCGGAAAAGGAAGTTATGGGGTTGTTGGTTCTGCAATTGATAACCACACTGGTGAAAAGGTTGCTATAAAGAAAATTGATGATGTTTTTGAGCATGTGTCTGATGCCACGCGGATTTTAAGAGAAATTAAGCTCCTAAGGTTGCTTCGCCATCCAGACATTGTAGAAATAAAGCATATTATGCTCCCTTCATCACGAAGAGAATTCAGAGATATTTATGTAATTTTTGAGTTGATGGAATCTGACCTCCACCAAGTAATCAAGGCTAATGATGATCTTACTCCCGAACATCATCAGTTTTTCTTGTACCAGCTTCTTCGTGGTTTGAAGTACATACATGCTGGTAAGCCTGTTTTGGTAACACGAGTTGTTATTCTGTCTTCAGAGTTGGTTCTTCTTATTCTTTTTCTTCTCATTCATGGTTTGTTGCAGCAAATGTATTTCACAGAGATCTAAAACCAAAAAACATCCTTGCTAATGCTGACTGCAAGCTGAAGATATGTGATTTTGGGCTTGCGCGTGTATCCATCAATGATGCACCGTCTGCTATTTTCTGGACAGTACGTTGTAGTTTGGCCATCTTAATTTTTCCTCCATCTCTTCTTATTAGAAATTTCCTTTTCTTTTTCCTTTCCCAAGGCATTTTCTGTTGACTGAACTTGTTTATTTTTGGAAGGACTATGTAGCGACTCGTTGGTACCGAGCTCCCGAGCTTTGTGGATCCTTTTTCTCCAAAGTAAGTTTGTATCTGTTGTTTCCAAAATTTAGTTTGTCAAATGTTTCATATTCTTTTTCTTTACACATGTGTTCCTTGAGCCAATTTGTTGAATCTCTTTCCCACAATCACTTCTGTTGAATGGAATTTCTTCAGCAAATTTCATGATTTGCTTGTAGGGGGTTCTGTCTCTTATGTCCGACCTGCCTTTCCCTGGCTGCTCAGTTAACGTTCTATGTTTTTCTCTCAAATTTAGAGTGGGACTGAAGGAGCTAGTAAAAAAATTTTCACATCTTTGCCTGGTTGTTATATATCCTGGTTGATGCCAAATTAGATGCTCTAAGAGTGGTTCTCTTCAGTAACATTTATTGTCAAACAACTTTGGGGCCTGATCTTGGTGTGAGTGTTATTACTTTGTCCTGATGATGATATTTGAATGAAGCCCATCCAATCTTATCTAGATAATCCCAAGTTCTAGATTTTTTGTTTGTTTGTTTGCTTTTTTTTTTCCCTTCCTTTTACCATTGCTATGATTGAATCGGCTAGTCATGAAGGAGGCACAGTGTACTACTTTCTTTGTAGTTGAGTGCTTTCCAGTCTGTTTTTCCATTCATAGTTTGTTCTCATTTTATTATGTTGTAGACAATGCAATTTACCAGTTAAGCTAATGTTCCTCTGTTGGCTTTTGTTGAATCTTGTTTTGGTAATTTTAAGCTGTTATCATATTGCAGTACACTCCAGCAATTGATATCTGGAGCATAGGGTGCATATTTGCAGAGATGCTTACAGGAAAACCATTGTTTCCTGGTAAAAATGTGGTGCACCAGTTAGATCTTATGACTGATTTTCTCGGTACTCCTCCTCCTGAAGCTATTTCAAGGGTCAGTCATTTTTATGTTTAGCTGCCCCTATGGCCTACTTCAAGTCTGTGTCCTTTTTGCAACATCTGCTTGATTATAGTCTACAATCTGGTAGGAAACCAAAACATTGCTCGATGCATCAATAGTTGTTTGTTGCAACTTTAAATGTCACAGATTCGGAATGAAAAGGCAAGGCGATACCTTAATAACATGCGGAAAAAACAGCCTCTTCCCTTTTCAAGAAAGTTTCCAAATGTTGATCCCTTGGCTCTTCGGCTGCTTGAGCACCTGCTTGCATTTGATCCTAAAAGTCGTCCTACAGCTGAAGAGGTAATTCTAGTTTGGCAGCAAAAATAATATGTCCACTATTTGCCCTTTTAAGAATGTCCTTAGCGTGAACCATAGAAATTGATTAAGCATGGAAGATGGCATTTGGATTTTTGGGTGCAAGTAAGTGGTATAAGAGGGTTTAGGGCAGCAGCCCTTGACTTGACATTTATGAAAATAGTCTATATTGTAGATAGCAATGAGTGGAGCTACGAGCTGATCTCAACTAGTTGAAAAGCCATAGTCATTGATTGATTGATGCAAGTATAGGTATCTAATTTAAAACCTGAAAAGAGGTGTAAATATGCTGTGTTCAGCATGGCACGACACAGCACTTGGGTTCAGATGGCATGTACATGGCACAAAATGGCTCTTGTACAGACACATGCCATGTTGTGTCAGAGTTTTGTGGCACAGATCATGGTATGGCATGTCGCATGCCAAAACATGTCTGTTTTTTTAAGTAGCTTTTTAAGTAAAGAATAAAGGTTTTTTTTTAAAATCAGCCGATTAAGCTTTAGTCCTTATTACATTCTTTTCATGTTCAGTCCAACCCACAAACAGACCATAAAATTTTAAAGCTACCATAAAAATGAGAAATTACTGCTTGTCTGTTTGCGACTGGAAAGTTTGTCTGCATTTGTTAGTACTGTGTTTTGGCCCTTGATTTCTGAAAGGAACAGGTCAAAGTGTTGTATGGGAGACAAAAGTTATACTTAAAGCGCACAATTTTGTTTGTCAAAGCTGAATACAACTTTGAAAAAGAAGTTCTGTAGCTTATCTTTGAAATGGCCCACTTTAATGCTGTAAAATTTCCATTTTTCTTTTTTAGATATCTGCATGGTAAACCTTTTTTTAGCAACGAGGGATGAATATGGTTTAGCCATGTATATCCTGATGGATTGTGTTTTTTGGTTGACTCGAATATATATTTATCTGTGCAAGGCATTAGCTGATCCGTATTTTCATGGTCTGGCAAATGTTGACCATGAACCATCTTCAGAGCCCATTTCAAAGCTAGAGTTTGAGTTTGAGAGGAGGAAATTGACAAAAGATGATGTCAGAGAGTTAATTTATCGGGAGGTATTGGTTTTTGAGCTCTGATTTATTGTTGTTCTGTTTATCATATAGCTTAATCTTTTAATTTCAACTGCCTAGATATTAGAATATCATCCACAGATGTTGCAAGAGTATTTACGTGGTGGGGAGCGAACTAGCTTCATGTACCCAAGGTTAGACGTGCTTTTTAAAAGTTCTCTACTTAAATGTCTTCATGTGATACACCTTAAGATTCAGTGATTTTTGCATTGGATATGAAAAATAAAATTCCTCACCATAATTTGTTTGTGGTTGACCATAAAACCTTGACTTATCTATTGGTGGTCTCTTACCTTAACAGTGGGGAAAACAAAACAGAAAAGAAGCTGGCAGCTGGCATTTATGGATAAATGTAGGATTATATTTGGTTTCCTTCTATGTTTTATATAATGATATATTGGATTTAAGTATTTGCTGATCAAGTTAACTCTGCAAATTATGTAGCCTCTTGCTGAAAATAGCATGTTGTTCTTGTTGTTACTGATGTTGTTTCTTGTTGGATGATTTGGAGTTCTGAAAAAAATGGCCATGGCTGCATATCTTTAGTTCAAGTTTTTAGTAATCAATGATCATTTGCATGTGGATGAAGTTATACTTTTACGAAGAGATATGCCTTTGGACACTTAAGCTGAGACTAGTTATTTAGCTTAACGGTTGTTATTTTCAAAGTTCAAGGTTCAACCCCCATTTCTCCTTGGTGTCCAAATGTATCAAAGAAGAACTTCACCTCTACTGACAAGGCAAATAAATAAAAATACCATGTAATTGTATTTTGTAGATGATAACTCTTGTGTCAATGTTAATGCAGTGGTGTTGATCGTTTCAAGCGACAATTTGCACATTTGGAGGATCATTATGGCAGAGGGGAGAGAAGCACCCCGCTTCAGAGGCAGCATGTTTCTTTGCCAAGGTTAGTGAAATTAGGAATTTCTTAGATCAAAAGTTCTTAGGTGTATGAAAAAATGGTTCTTTCTTTTCATATTCTGTCCTGTAAATAAAAAACTTAGTGAAACCTGTGCCCAACTTTTGGTTGCACAAAAAAGTTTTTTTAAAGATCAAAACAATATACATTATATGAATATGCATGTTGCTTCTCAGAGAACGGGTACCTGCACCCAAGGATGAAATAGCCAATCAAACTGATGATTCAGAAAGACAAGCTGATGCTGTTGCTGCGTTATCTCTACATAGTCCTCCTCAAGATGGACAAAATGGACCGAACAAGGCAGGTACACGTGGCCTATTTAAGAGTGCCACCATTAGTGGATCGAAATGTGTTGGCATGGAAGGAAGAGATTCCAAGGTAGATCATCCCTCTTTTTGTTAAGACACTTTCTTAAAGAAAGTTGGCTTCTCTCTCTGAAGTAGCTATTCATCTACAAAAGCAGAAACCATGTTCTTTCTTCTTCTTAATTGTTATCTTTGTTGTTACATGGGGAAACTGGCCAAAACCTTGCTTTCTGAAAATAACTGTAGATTCATATATATAGAGATTTAATAAATAAATTCAGTGTGAATGAGCGTGGAATGGTTAACCAAGAACTCTCTGTTCTGTACTTACATTGGTCCAAACAAGACATCAGGTTAATTGTGTCTTATGTTTCTTTGGAATGGTATTCCTTACATTTTAGTATCATCTAGAACCAAGTTTTCTTGTTACCACAGGATCTGCAATTGTATATCGAAGCAAAATTTCAGTCTGTTTTAATCCAGGCAGAACTGGATTCATATTTTGTCTCCTACAGAAGTTATTGTTCAGAAAGTGAAAAGATTTGCATCTTCACACCTGTTTGAAGAGACAAAATGGAAATGTCCCTTGTCTGTCCTTTTGCTTGTTTGCTTGAGGAACACTTTTGTATGAAATGCATCCTGTTTCCATGGTTGAATCCTTTGTGAAGCGGGCAAAGTGGTTGAAACTTGAAAGTATTGAAACTTTGCGAAATATAAACAACTGCAACAATCGTTTGTCTGATAATGTGTTTATTTTTTCCCTTGCAGCTGGAGGAACCAATTGCGGAGGTTGACGAAGAGACGGCTGATGGTTTGTCATAGAAGCATCAAGTTCAAGCCATGTACTCTGCTTTTAGTTCTTGGTCTGAGGGATGGAAGGAGGTTTACGTCGTCCTGTCTTGCATCAACCTGTTCATAAATTTCTCTGGAAAAATGCCTTCAGATGGAACTAACCAGTAGGGCTTCAGTTATAATCGCTAAGCTCTTTTAACGTTGGTTCTGAGTTGAAGTCCCCCGGGTTATGTAGCTGTGTTCCTAGTTAGGGGAAAGAAAACCAGTTTCCCTGTTAGAATCCTTCTGCCTCGATAGCTCTGGCCCCAACTAGGGTAATCAAAACAAGACTCTCTCTTGATCTGTTGTGTACTGACATGATAAAAGTTGGAATTTTTTTTTCTTAATTCATGTTTTTCCCTTTTATAAGAAAAACAGCTTTTTTTTTAATCTACTTGAATGGGCATGTTGATATTAACGTTTCAAAATTGAGAGGTATTATCTACTTATTATTCATTAGATCTAACAGGAGCTTAGTATAACAAGGGTGTGACTGACCAAGGATTCTCAAAATCTTTGTAGCGTAAGATCACGGAGAAGTAAGATTAATGAGATATGAGAATAAATAAAAGAATAATAATTTTATCTTACCTACGTTTGCTTCAAATATTACGAAAAATAAACAAAGTGATTTTCATATGTAGCAGCTGGCTGGGTGAAATTTTACCATTGAAATCCAATCCTTTCCTTTTAAACTAACGAGTATTATTTGACCAAACACAGAATAGGAGTACAATACGATAACCATCTTATTTAGATATAAACTGCTGAAGCAGTCTTCCAACCCTGGGGGGTGGATACGATTTTGCTCTTCCAAAGCCTAGGTTCCAGTTTGAGACACCTGTCCCCCTTCCCAAACTCCTAAACCCTTAAGCTGGCAATCTAGTTAATTCTGGGAAACAAAAAAAAAATGTGACAACTACAAAACTCCCTCCTGAGGTTTGCTCAAACCTCGCGTTTTGTTTACCTTATTTCAAATACTCACAGTTACCTCCTTGCTAAGTTAATTCTGTCGTTCACCGTTAACATAAAAAGGAAAAAATAACTGACTTCACCCTCTAGACTTCTTAGTTAAAACTTTTGCCCCTAACCACTAAAACCCATCAGTCAAACCAATTAATGTGAAAAAAGAATTAATAATCTGAAAAAAAACCCTTAGCTATCGCTGCCCATCGCGCCCTTCCTCCCCCCCTCTTCCCTCAGCCCTGCCACCCATTGCCCCCTTTCTCTCCCTCTCCAAGGCGGCAGCACCCAATTCAGGCAACGAAGCGATATCAGGCTACGAATGGATATCAGGAGACAAATTGGTTCAGGCAACGAAGCAATTCAGACGATGAATTGATGGACTGAAGCGATGGAGGCGACGACCAACGAGGTGACGACTGACAAGGCGACGACTGATTCGAGTTTCCAGATGTAAGGTAGGGAGGATGGAGGCGATGGAGGCAAGGATCGACGACGCGAAGGAGGCGACCACCGATGAGGCGACCGTACATCCATAAATTCAGGGGTAAGATGATTGTGGCCAAGTATGGTGGTGCGGCCAGCGAAATCGGCGTTCGACGGATCAAGAGGAGCAACAGTAAAACCCTAGCCAACGGTGGTGCTGGGACGATGGAACGGGGGATATGGTCGTCGATTCTTGCTAGTTTCGTTCGCATCGTTGGAAAGGACGACAGAAAGGGAGAAGACAAGGAAGAAGATGGCCAGCGGCTTCGAGTGATGGAATTTTTGGGTTCCAGAAACAGAGCTTAGGGAGGGAGAAAATAGGGTTTGTTTGTTAGATGCGTAAATTTAGGATTCAAAGTTTATAACAAAGGAGGTTAGAAGGGAAAAATCAGTTATTTTCTCTTTTTTCCCATAACCGTGAATCACAGAATTAAGTTGGTAAGGGCAAGTGTAGATATTTGAAAAAGGGGTGATAAAACGCATGGTTTGGGCAAAACTCAGGGGTTTTTGGTAATATTCCCAAACAAACTGTTGAAGCAAAAAACTTGCAAAACATTCAGATATAAAACTGTCCTGCCCACACATTACAGAAGCAAAAAACACCCAAAGGACAAGAATAAAGAAGTTTGTATTCTAGGGGGTAACAATCATCATTTATAGTACAGGGACTGAATTGGAAAAAATTAAATAATAGAGGGACCAAAAACGCCTTCAACATAAGCACCATCACTAGCAGCGCGACAGAGCGAACAATTTCAGACAGAATCAAGATTACCGTTGGGAGCCAACCGCCGTCGTTTTGTTGGCTCCAAATTCCGGGATCACTAGCCTCTCAACCAGCTCCAATTTTCCGATCGTGCCCTAGTAATGTTACCGTTGCAAGTCTCAATTCCGGTCTCAGCCAGGGTTATCGATTCAAATCCCTCGTTAAAACTTGGGTTCCAAGAATGTTGCTTTATTTTATGCCTCCGGTCCTGTCCCAAATCTCTTGCTTTGATCTTCTCACTTTCTCACCCAAACTCCCTTCTTCTCGTCCGAGTACCCATTGATTCTTTTTCCTTTCCCATTCAATCGTCTGATCATCTTCTTCAAAAGGCTGGAAGAAGATGACGAGCATCGAAGAAAAGATCAAGGCTTTCGATGATGGGTCCTTCAACAGACTCGTCGAAGAGGTCAGAAAAGTCACTTCCGACGAAGCTGAGTTCCAAGTGCTGTTAGCTAAGAGTGTTTTGCATCAGCTGGTCACGAGGACAGTCAGAAAACAAATTGCTGCCGAGAAAGATATAGGCAGAAGGGTCTTCTGGCAAATTCAGTTCAATCTAGTGCCCAAGAGGAAGCGCTCCGCCATGAATAGATCTGATAAGGGCAAAGTGTCTGAACCAGTCTCTGAATACCCAGTTCAAACTTCCATCAATGAGCCTCAAATCGGGTCACAGTTTATCATTACTGAGCCATCGCTGGAATCTGATGCCAAGAAAGGCATCGAACAAAATCTCGATGGCCAAGGAAAAGGTGAACACATGAAGAACCAAGGAAAGAGATCGGTTAAGGAGATGATTTTGGAGCGGTCTCCTATTGGCTGTGCTGCGAACCCCCTTCAGATTTCCATGAAGGAGTGGGAGATTAGATCCGTTACTGAGGCATCGACTAAATCCAGTGGAAAGAAAGGCCTGAAGCGGAAACTTGACACCCAAGAAAAGAGCCAAATCCAGAAGAAGCAGAGAAAGAATTCTGATTCCGGACCCGACGTCCCACCTCCCGAACTGCCATTATCGTTCAGGACACAAATCGAACAGTTGGGGGGCAAGGAAACAATGCTGGTGGTACAGAAGCAGCTTTTCAAATCCGACATTTGTCCAGTTCAATCTCGTTTCTTGATCCCAACAATGCAGATGAATCCTGAATTCCTCAAACCAGAAGAAGCAGAATCGCTGGACCGATTTTACGCAAAGGAGGAAGGGTCGGAGGACTTCCGGGCACTGATCATCGAGCCGTCACTGATGACGAGCGAGGTGAGTTTGCGGAGGTGGGCGGTGAAAAACAAGATGACCCACTTCCTTGTTCGCGGATGGATCCCAATTGTTGAGAATAATCGGCTGCAAGTTGGTCATAAAGTTCAGTTATGGTCGTTTCGGATTGGGGGTCGACTCTGCTTTGCTCTGGTTGTCGTGGAACAGGGAGAGACCAGCAAAGGCTCGGAAGTGAGCCACAAATGAGGAGACAAGACAAGAAGACAAACTTAGATTTGTAAGATATAGGCTAGTTGCTAGTAATTACAAGTATAGGGTATATAGATAGTAGGAAGTAGGACGTAGGAAGACTAAGGGCCATGTCTTGTGGCTATTTTGTAAGATCTATTGAAGATCATTGAGTTGTTTATACTTCGGAGAATATGAAGAAATTATCATGATTGCTTTGTCTTCAGAGCTTTTGTCTTGAATGGGATTCTTGGATCGCACTACTTGAATTTGTTTTCATGCTCTGTTGGATTCTTGGATAACACATAGATATTTTGAATCGAGTCCATACGGTGTGTTATGGGTAAAACAATAACCCAACATAAGCTTATTGGTTTCATTTTTTTGATTGACATTTTAGAATTGAGTTCAATTAGGGCAGATGTGTACAGGTCAGGTTGTGATGAGTTCTGAGCTAAGTGACATAATCATCTTAGTTGGAGGTCGCCACTCACTTTCATTTTTATAACTTTTTATTTATTTAAAATTTAAAATTTAATGTTTTTCTATTCTTACTCTCCCTTCAGCTCTCACTCTTGTGCATGCTTAGGTTATGAGCAAATGAAGAACCAAATTTGCTGCAAACATTTCAATTTCCAAAACTTGAATTTGGCTCAGTTTTTGGGTCACTTTTGCACATCCTACTGACACGGTAACATAAAAACTGGAGGAATATATTAGATTGAAAAAGAGATGTACAAACACATAAATAGAGGGAAAAAAAAACCCTACCAATTCCTACTATCCCTGAATTAGGCCACTTAGACCCAAACTTGCCCTTGCATGTATGTTTCTATGCAGGCAAGTACAAGTTTAGCTATATTTTACCCGATCCCTCCTGAGCTTCATTACGAGTTTACCTGTACGTGCGGCCCACACATTACAGGAGCAAAAACACCCAATGACAAAACAACTTTAGGAGTACAGAGGGCAAAACTGACATTTTTCAATTCTACAGAGGCCGAATAGGACAAATTCAGATAATAGAGGGACCAAAAACGCCTTAAGCAAAAACACCACTGGGAGTGGAAAGTGGAAACAGTCCAGACGAGTCCAAACACCCAGACTAGAAACTTGGCTTGAGCTCGAGTTCGACTAGCTTAGTAGACAAGGTTCGAAGTTCAGCTCAAAAGGGCTAATAAGGTTAATAAGGTTGATTATTAACACATTTCTCTCCTCAACTTTCCATTCAACTTTAACGCTTTTATTTTTCAACTGGTCGAACACCCTCCGGGTGGAGGCAAGGAGAGTGCTGTGCCTGTTGCTTGAACTCTGATCGGTCCTGCAGGTGTCTCTCATTCTTACCAACTGAGCTGCTAGGCCGAAAATTTGGACAGCGTAAATTAAAAAAAAAAAAATTTGTTTATCTGCGGTGGCAGTATACAATGCTTCTAGTGGTAGTAAAACTTAAAAAGATTCTTCCATCTAAAAAAGAAAGAAAAGAAAAACATAAAGAAGCCTTTTCTGTTAACAGTTCACCCGTACCGGAGAAGGTACGCAACTTTTGCATGTACTTCAGTTTCAAACTGGACTGGTCTTGAAAGGCATGCCTTTCGCATGTACTTCAGTTTCAGGACCAAATACCCAGCAATTGGTCAACCAGTTTGCTTTATGCTTTGAAGAGACCAGACAGATTTTGATTTTTCCAGAATTTGGCAACCAAGAAGTTGTCCAAATGGATCCCACTTTCAATTCACACAAGACCAAAATGGAGAAAGGTTTGTGTTTTTTTGTTCTTTGTTTTCTTTCTTCATCTTTCCATTCAATTATTTTTTGTCTGCTAGCTTGTTTTTGTTTTCTTCTCCTTCTTTCTGCAACAGAAAATGTTTCGGGCCTCGTTTCTTTTCATTTGAAGTAACACTTGTTAAATGACAGTTTCATTAGAAACAAAGAAAAACCTTTTTCTGTTAAATGCTGTAGAATCTTTTAGTTACTAGTTTATTGTTCTTGTCTTCAGATGCTTCTGTCTGATTAAGTGCCTATTCATGTTCCAAATCCAACATTCTGAACCCAGATGATCTTGATTTACATTGATATAGGAAATACCCATTAATTTTGGGGCCTCTAAATGGTACGAAGATAATGTTTTAGGTGATCAAAATGGACTGGTTGCATTTCTTCATTGGAGTATAGATGCTCTTTTGATTAATCAATTTGTTGAGGTTTTCGACATTGTTAAAACCATGTTTAGCTTTGATGCCGGTGCTTGTAATGTACAAGAACCACCTGCAAGAGTACACCCAGAGATCGAGATTGCCCTTCCCGGTTTATGAGACGATCAATGAAGGGTTCCAACATGCTCCCAAGTTCAGGGCCCGGGTGACCGTCAATGGTAGGACTTTCACCTCAGGACTAACTTTCCCACACCTGAAAGAAGCTGAACAACATGCTGCTAAGGTTGCTTTGGAGTGCCTTAAGGAAGTGATGAAGGATGTGGGCTGCTCTTTGGTTAATGAGGTCAGTACATGTGTATCACTTTGATTCTAACCCGACTCACTGTCGAAAAGGATCATGCATGGAGTTCGCATTTGTGGATGATTAGCTTACACATGGAGTAGTTTTGAGGAGCTACTTCTGCACCTTCGCCTCCTAGGAACTTGCAGGATTATTAGGCTTGTGTAAGCTGTTGCCAAATCTGAGATTTGGGACACCATTCCATAGGCATAACAACCCGGTCAAAGGGAACAAGAGGTTATTTCTTGCCCCTTAAGAAACCACTGCATTTCTGTATGATCAACCTGACAACCTAGTTAGGCAGCAGAAACCCTGAAAAGACATTGAACCGGTTGGAGTTTGCCTGCATAAGATAACTGTGTGACCATTTGCCTTGTCAGAAGCAATCTTTGATGGATCTGTTGAGCATACAGATATTTTCATTCCTAAACAATTTCTATAGATTCTCTTGTTCATTTAGATTTTGAATTTCCTGGGCTAATCCGACACGGTATGTTTGTCCGATTGTTCGTTTTGGAAATGTTCAAGGTTGTGAGACCAAAGTATTTGATCATGACTCTGACATTTCAAAATCTGCAGGATCTGAAACAATGCAAGTTAATCTTGAATGAATTTGCTTTCAAAGCGAATTATGGGCGGCCTAAATACACAACCATCCAAATGGAACGCCTGCGCCCAGTCTACTTATCTTCTGTACTGTTTGATGGGAAAACTTTCACCAGTGAGATAGCCAAAAGCAAGAAAGAGGCAGAACAAATGGCTGCACGAAAAGCTATTCAATCTATTCTTGGTAATAACCCTATTTGGGAAATCCTTTATTTTGTTATTAACATTAGAGTTTTAGATGATTTGTTAACAATGAATATTAGATTTTTGAGCAACTAAAGCTAAAAGCTACTATATGATAGTTTTTTTCAAAACTTTAACGTAACACAAGACCAATAAGTGGAAGATAGATTCTACCATGTGATGGCAAATAGCAATATATTGATCGTTATTATGCAAAACTTGTTCTTGCAGCATCTGGTTCAGAAATTCTTGTGCAGATACTCAGTTCCAAAAATAAAATCATCGATGACTTGAAGATCAAGCAAACTGAGCTACAGGTCGTTGGAATGCCAGGTATGTAACTATCATTGTCCCTCTTGCTGCAAACGAAAAGTGATTGCTGCTTGGGGCATCATTTACGTTCCAGCCATTGCTTTGGCAGGAAAATCTTCGAAGCAGGCAAGCGAACCAGAACCGGTGAGTCTTTCATTTTCTTGGCTACATTTTCGAATGATTTGAATCGGTCCTAATATGCAATTCAATTGATTCGGATTAATTTTGTAGAAACTTAAAACTTGTGTTTCAATCGTTTCGGAACCTGACCAACAGAATGAACATCCCTACTAATTACAAACTGAAAAAATGTTTCCTTTATATTATAAGCGTCGTCATTACTTTTCCATATTTAGGGTGATCAGCAGCCTTCCTGCGCCTTGACGTTGCGTGCTCCAAGTCCAAGCATGGACTCCAACTCTCAGAATAAGCGGAAATTGGAATGCCCGAACACTTACAGGAGACAAAAATTGCAAAGTCTCAAGATCTAGAGGTCTATAATCTTCTTGAAATTGTCTGAAAACCTGAAAAACATGTAACTTGATGTCTCATGTAGGAGCTTATGTTATTTCTAAATCCTCACTTTTGAAAAAATTGCTACTCTAACTCATCTATAATTGATGGCACTATAATTTATTTTAATTCTAGAGCAATGATTTCCTCACTGTCCATGGCAAGAAGGATGCATAAGAACCTCAAGTTAAAAGAAAAATAAAATTTAAGAAATTGGAGCCAACCGAAATCAGAATTTGCAATGCACTGAGTCAAGAAGCAAAGAATGAAGCAAGAAAAATTAAACCAGCAGAACGAAAAAGAAGAGTTGAAGAAGCTGGAAGTATAAAATTTTGAAAAGTATGTCAAATTGAGGTGTATCTAAAGCTTGTAAGAGTCATATGGCGAAAATCATATAATAGATATATATAAATTGAATAATAGAAATTTATAGGTGGTGTACTAAAAAACATGGGCAATGTATATAAATTGTGTGAGATATAGGTACGCTCTAGATCACCCAAAAAAAAAAAAAATTCTTATTGATATATTCAATTGCATTCAATTATTCAAAAAAAAAAAAGTAGGAATATATGAAAGTTAAATTAAAATAAGAGAAAAATTATAGTAAAAAACAAAAAAAATGTTTCTAACTTCAATCATAAAAAAAAAATAGTATTATATCTATCAAATCATAATGCTAATGATAATCATAATATTCAAATACGTTATAATTATTATTTATCTTGATACTTGATACAAGTAAGCAATGGGAGCAAAAAATATGAGATTAACAAAGTTTGACTAAGATACCATGTGGACCCTTATACGGCCCATATTGAGATGGCTCATGATTGGGGATATAAGAGGCCTAGCCCAAGGTATGTTAAAGAAGGAATATGATATAGATGGAAATAGAATCCTCTAATCATGGAATAATGCCATATCTGAGAACAAATTTCTATATTTCCCCGAGCTATATAAAAGGACTCCTCTCACCAAACATGAGGTATGAGAAACTCATTATGCATCTTACCACTACTACTACTTTTTGTTGAAAACTAACTTAATGGTCAAAGGGTGTTACCACTCTGAGTGTATCTGTACAGTGATTAAATTTAGTGAGCTCAAGCCCTAGGTAGTCAATGTCCTATAGGCCAAGCAGAACATGCATACTATGTTTATCCAAGTGGCCCTCTTGGTCATTATACAAAGACGTGTATATTGGTCCAACAATCATACACATATTCACACACAATTTTATCTGGAAGTAATGATGACAGTGAGATTCTTTATTCCTGGCCAATATGGAATTTGAGTAAAATCCCCAACTGCATGTACAATCATATGTACACATGATGCTATTGGTGTGCATTTTATGTGTCCAAACTTTCACACCGTGTCCAACTCAAATTCTACCTATGCCCTAAAAGTAGTAGTGTTCATTGGGCCGGTCCTGACATGGCCCAGCTCGAGACCGGCTCACCTGGAGCACGACACAGGCTCGGTCAAGACCGGCATGGCACGGGCCCGTCAGAAGACCGGCTGCATGTGGGCCGTTTATGGGCCTGGAGGAAGGGGGAGTGATGTGGGCTTGGCACGGCCCAGGAGGCGCCTGGGCCCGGCACGGCACGGCACGGGACTGGCATAGGACCGCCGGTGGGACCGGCCAGGCCCGGCGGCTGCGCACAACGGTCGCCTCCCAACATTCCGAAAAAATTTAAAAAAAAGGAAAAATGACAGCTTCAGTCCCTGTAACGGCTCCCATCCCTTTTTTGACCCCAGAAATTACATTTTTGCCCCATCCAACAACTATTTTGTAATGGTTTTTTAGGCAAAAAAAACTAAGGCCCTCCCCTATAAATAGGGAGGCCATTTCCACCATTTCTTCACACCAATCTTAGCAATCTCTGCTTCTCTACTACTATATTCTCTCATTTCTTTGAAGCACTCAATATTATTTTCTTCATTCTCAATCAATTCTCAATTACTTTCAAGGCTCGTGATCTGCTCAATTTTTCATCACACAAATGGCATCAAGAGGAAAGGGAAATGCCTCAAGCTCTTCATCCCGCACCGGTTTGAGGTCATTTTTTCGTGGCCTTTCCCGACCGGCGACCCGTGGGACTCATATCCAACAAACTGACGATGACGAGCAATTCGATATGAGTCAATACGACTTGGGCCTCGACGATCAACTTTCTGATGACGACGTTGAGAAGGTGGAGCCCGCGGCAGTAGGGAATGTTGGTGGAGGAGATGGTTCTGAATAACTCCGACAAGCCATCAAGCCCAACTTCCATCAAAAGGTAAGACGTTGAGGCGCACCGCATGGGTTTGGGAGCATTTTGACCAAGTTTTTGAGAAGGATAGTCATGGAAACGATGCGAGGTTCGCACAGTGTAAACATTGCAAGCAAAGGCTCTCGCACAAGAAGAACGCTGGCACAGGAACACTGAGACGTCACATGGAATCAAAGCATCCGACTTTATGTCCAGATGCAGCTGCGAGTACCGGTGGTCAGACACAACTTGCAAGCAGTGCCGGCGGATCAGGTATTTTTAAATTTAATCAAAAAGATTGTAGAGAAGGCATGGTTGAATGGATGATGTTAACTGAAAAACCATTTACACAATCGGAGACACATGGAAAAATGGATTACATCATACTTAAACCCTGCTTTTAAAAGAACATCTAGGACTACTGCGAGAAGGGAGACATTTAAAATTTATGAAGCTAGGAAATCAAACTTACAAGCATACTTCTCTGCTTTTGATCATTCAATCTCATTTACTAGGACAAGATTATTATTGTATAACTGCACATTGGATTGATGATAGTTGGGTCATTCAAAAACGTATCATTGCATTTAAGTGGATGGAGGTCGATCATACTGGTTGGAACATATTCAATGTAATTTCAGAAAGTTTAAAAGAATTTTTTTGTCATGACAAGGTTTTTAGCATAACATTTGATAATGCATCAAACAACGATGTCGCGGCTGAGACATTGAAGGAATCACTAGAACCTGTCCGTGATGCCGCATTTTTTCATATTAGGTGTATATGTCATATTTTAAACTTAGCTGTCCAAAAAGGTCTTCAAGTTTTGAGTAATGAAATTACTCCAATTAGGTGGGCAATCCATTATTTTAAGTCAAGGACCAAAGTTTCTAAAGAGTTTAAGCAATATTGTCTGGAAAATGGCCTCGATTTTAGTTGGAAACGTTTTAAACTTGATTGCCCTACCCGATGGAACTCCACTTACGAGATGTTGATGGATGCGATGCCATTTGCTGCACACATGACATGTTTTATAAATGTCAGAGAAAAGAAAACGATTTTGAAACAAGAGATGTGGGATAAACTGTCAAAATTGGCTGCTGTGCTGCGATATTTTTATGATGCCACTGTTTTTTGCTCCGGTGTATACTATCCCACATCGCACAAAGTTTTAATGCATATGGTCAACATTGCATGGGTTTTTAACCAATACAAAGATGATGAATTCTTAAAAGACACTATTAAGGCCATGAAAGATAAATGGATTTTATATTTCAGTAGTATACCCCCAATCTACTTACTTGCATCTGCACTAGACCCGACCGTAAGAATCACGGGTACGCAACAGCTACTTGAGGGTTACTATAGTTTCTTAGAAATGGCACATATTTCTGTTCATGCTATAACTGCCTCTATTGATGAGCACTTGCGAGAGTTATTTAAGATATATGCCAGTCGGCATAAGGATAAGGTTGCAAACACTACTGCATCTACCATTGGGTCTTCATCGGGCTCATCGTCATTCAATCCGGCTGAACAACTACTCAAACGGCCCCGTGCTGCCGCATCCGATCTTACTGAAGTGAACGCATACCTTAACCTTGTTTGGGAGAGTAGTGAGACCGACATTCTAGAATGGTGGAAAGCAAGAAGCAACAAATTTCCAATACTCTCCATTATTGCCAAAGAAGTTCTAGCTGTTCCCGTCTCAACCGTTGCATCGGAGTCTGCTTTCAGTGCTAGGAAGCGTGTCATTTCAGAGAAACGTGCAAGGTTATCACCAGATGCAGTTGAAGTTTGTATATGCAACCGTGATTATGGTCTTGCAGCTTTAATATTACAAGACAACAAGAGTTCTGACGAGGAGAACCCCGATGAGATAGATGCTTAACTCCACTGCTTGCTCATTATTTTCTTAGTTTGTATTTGATCTGATTTTGCTGTTTAGCACAGATCGTACCTTTTATTTTGCATTTAATTTTATGGAACGTTTTGCTATTGAGTAATGTAAAGCCCGTTCCATGGTATGTAAGTGCCGTTTGGCTTTAAAATTAATAAAATTTCACACTGGTGGTGGTGTTTTACTCTTAAAACAAGTAATTATACAAAATATAAAGATAAGCTTAGAATAACTATTAATCTAGTTGTTCTATTTACTCTGTTGGCCCCCAAATTTTTTTTTGTTTATGTACTATTTTCTAAGGTAAGACATTGATGAGCATAATTTGTTATCTTTATCTCTATTTTTTTGTCATTATTTTATTTATTGTCTTGTAAAGTAAAATTTTGGTAATCATGGTTTGTTTCTTTAGCATGAAGAAATAACTTTAGTCCTTAAGGTTTTAATATTTGACTTAATAAAGGTTAAAAAAAATAGTTTAACTCAAAATCAAATATATCATACTTTCCAAACTTTTTGGTCAATTTCTTACCTTTTATTTTTATTTTTATTAAGTTATTGATTTAACCTTTTCTTAATTAACATAAATTCATTTAACCTTTTCTTAATTAACATAAATTCAACATAATATTGTATTTTTTCATATTTTTTCATTATTGATGATTGAGATTTTAACTATTACTCTATATCTTCTATTTCCTCTTTTGGTCCTCAAGCTTTTGTTTTTCAGTTATTGTTTTATGTACTATTTTAAAAGGTAAAACATTAGTTACAAAAATTTTGTTCTCTTTAACATACCGAATTTAATATTTTTTTATTATTTTATTTTAATATCAATTTGTAAACATATAAAATGAAATTAAACTTAAAATTAAAGACTAAAAATTTAAAATTGAAGACTAAAAATTAAAAATTAAAACTAAAACTTAAAATAAATATAAAAAAATTACAAATTAAAAATTAAAAAATTAACGGGCCAGCTCGGATTCGGCCCAGCTCGGCACGGGACCGGGTCAGGACCGGCACGGACCCGGCATGTGTCAACCCGAGCTGTGCCCGGGCCCAAATAAATTAGGCCCAAGACCGGCCGGTCCGGTCTGGACCGTTGAACATCTCTACCTAAAAGTTTTAAACCCTTTAATACACTTAAACCTTCATAAGGAAATAGTTTTGAGACATTAAATCCATCTAAGTTTACAATTATGGATTTTATACTTAACCGGGTAAAAATGACCATATGAACAGTGCCAAGCAAAATTAGTCAATTTTGACAGGCTATAACTCTGGCTATAAGGTACCAAATCTAGTGATTCAAAATCCAAGTTATTCATATTGAAGTGTTCTAGATGTGGTAAAAAGTTCATAGCCAAATTATTTATGTACAAAAAGTTATGGCAGTTGGAGTACAAGGTACTAAATTCTAGCCACTATTGACCATTATGCCCATACAAAATATCATAATATTCATGCACTCCATTTCCAGGTGCAAAACCCACTTGGTAGTGTTCATACATGTCTTATACACCTGGGAAAGCCATTCCCATAAATTTAGAACCCTTTTAACCATCATTCATAAAAATGCTATCAAAACAGCCCATAAACATCATATGGACAGCATTGTATAGACACTTCAAACTACACTCCATTGATCCATATATCCTTCTCACACTACACATACAACATACCCAACTCATTTAAATGAATTTATACACTACATACATGATAATAACTTATTTAATACGTACACTAAGCTTCTTGGAAAACTTCAAAAGCACTATGCACTCCAGAAACTTAAAGGGACCAGCTGCTGTGTAAGGTAGAAAGTACCATTACTAAAAATAGATAATGTGATCCAAAAATCATGAAACTTTTCATTTTACAACTAAACATATGGAAGTTAATATACCTGAAATTTCACAGAGAAATTCAAACGATAGCTATTAGTTTGAATGCTCCCTTTCAGGTGCTCCTGAAATGGATAGAAGACAGAAAAGGGGTAACTCTATTTGAAGAAACTTAATAAGGGCTTATCATTAGAAACTTGAATTCCCAACAACATACCTGAAATAAAAATACATAAAAACACAAAAACAAATCACATATACAAAAATATGGCCATCCAAATGCACAAACAAACAAAACACAATCAAATGCAATGCTGGCAGTAATACATCATTAGGGTTAGTCCATAAACAATCAAATAAACAATATGTAATCACTATGGTAGCCCTCCTCAAGCTAATGCTTGGTCTTATGAGGTTAATTGGTCTTAGTTAGTACTAACTTGGGCCCTAGAAACCCTATATTTCACAGCCATAACAGAGCACAAAAGCTGTAGGGCTGAAACCCTAGGTGCAATTTCCTTCTTAACCTAAACTTGGTTCATCAAGCTCTTGGCTCTCTTCCAAGCTTAAGGTCTTAGCTTGATGGATGTTTGGGCATCAGTATTGAACAATAAATAGCCATAGAACCTAGATAAACCCTTGCCTAAGCTATGAAGGCTGAAATCTTCAAGAGATATACAATAAACCCGAAAACTAGGGTTTTTCTCTTTCTTGTTGCATCTGATTGCCTTCCTTTGTGATTTCTTGAGAGATTGAGCTATGGTGAATATGGAAGCTTATGGAGGAGCTAAGAAAGGAACTCTGACTGGTGAGGGCAAAAAATGACCAAGGAAAGGCAAGAAATCAAGATATTTTCCTTGGTTTAATTAGTTTAATCTTAACCCTCACTTAGGTCATTATAAGTATGCCTTAAGCAAAGACTTTTTGGCTAATCTTTAGCACACCTTTTTGACCTTAGAAGATGGAAATAAAAGGATGGGATAATGTTAGAAATTGCCACTTTTGACCCTTGTCAATGATACTCTCATCCTTAAGTTATTTTTGTGAACAATTGTAAACCTAATTGTCCTAGGTTCTTGAATAATAGCCTTTGTTTCCTTTATGCAATTTAG